>VXAA01007303.1:802984-820967 GCA_013399115.1 Anseranas semipalmata
AAAAAAAAAAAAACAAAACAAAAAACAAACAAAAAAAAACCCTGCCTGATGCATGCCAAAAGAGCTGCCTGAGAGTCAGAGACAATCCACACTCACTGAAATGATTTGCAATAATTTTTTGCCAGGTCGTAAAGTATTTCCCATAGCAAAACTTCTGTATTTCTTGGTGGCTCATGTTGTAAAACACTCTTGTAAACTCTAGGAGCTGCTTTTCCTTTTAAATCCCAATGCCCCACATTACTAAATGGGGTGGGGGTCGGGGATTATGTAGTTTAGTTCATGTGATTTGTGTATTTCCACAGCGCTTCAGTCAAGGCAGAACAGAAGGGCCTCTCTCACACGTGCATCCGAGGAAGATGCGCTGGTTTGGCTCTGCGCGTCACCGTGACGCTCCGTGAATCCAGCCGCCACCTTTCGCTTTATGGGATCAGTTTGGCTCCTGTCAAATTACGGCCCCGTGACACTTCCCTGCCTCCGGAGCTCTCTGCTAGCTCTCTTCCCTGGAGCGAGCCGTGGCATTATCTGGCCTCTGCTAGCAACATGCTCTTTGCTAGGACCCCAGCTTTATCAGCTCACGCAGGCAGGCTGGAAACATTAGCACAACGCACGCACGCAGCAGCAAAGCAAGCCCTGCGAGCAAGACCACAGGTAGCAGCCTGCTGAAGACCCGTACAAAATGGGAAAACAGAGCGGGAACGCTTGGTTTTCCAACAGAGAACTGCCAGCCAGCAGCAGCCCAAGCCCTCCTGCAGGCACAGGGTGCCAGGCGCCCACCCTGCCCTGCCCGGGGCAGCTCTACAAGTCCACCTGCTCCAGCCCAAAGCAGGCAGCTGCACAACGCCAAGCAGGATTTGGCCCCTAAGCGGTGAGATTAACCACGTGGGTGTAGGGATGTGAGAAGGGGTGGGAGACGCTCGTAACTGCTTCTAAATTAATTGACGCTGTTGTTATTTGATTTGCTAAAACCTCCAGGGCTAGATTTTATTTTAGAAAACTATGAACATATCAGATTAATCAACTTAAAATAAATCAGTTTGATTTATTTATTTCTGCTATATCTACTCCTCTCTAGGCTTGGCAAGTCACTGCATTCTTTCCATCCTGTGAAAGAAAAAGAACAGGCCTTTTGGTTTATCATTATTTTAAAGGAACCTCTGCAAAGCTTAGCAGTTCTGCGAGTCTAAACCACGGCACAGGTACGCCGTGGAGGAGGACGAGTGCAAGGCTGGGGCTGGTTTCCATGTGCTGCAGACACCAGCTCTGCGCCCAGGTGATCGGGAGGGGAGCAGAGAGATGAGTTCAGTCTCCTCTAGCCAGATTTCGCTGTCTCTGGATCCTCTGCAAGTCGGCCAGCATCCTTGCCCCCCCTAATTCCCTGCCCTCAGCTGCAGCAATGCGGCAACGCCGCTGCCAACTCAAAAGAAAAGCCCTCACATATATTATTCTGAAGAAAATTAATCTTGTGTTCCACAGAATATTAAGTGGATTACATCTACAGCCTCCAAGGAGAAAAATGTTGATTTCCATGTATTTTGTGCTATTATTCACCTCTCTTAGTTTTTTTTTTTTTTTTTTTTTACCAGCGTAACATTAGTCACGATAATTTCCTGTTATTCAGTCCAGACTTCAACCGACTCAACCTGCCAAGCAAGGAGAGTGAGTGGGACTTCTCAGCCATGAGGGAACCTCAGAGATTATCCCATGGTTGCACCGTTGCTGCACAGGCCAACATTCAAGGTGGACACTCAAAGCCAGCTTCAGTTTTGTTGGACAACTCCATGGCAGCATCACACTTGAACATCACTATCAACTTGCAAAGGTGATAGTGCAAAGGAGCACAGACCCCTTAAAAAAACAGACATTTGCTAATATCACCTGAGCTAGCTCCCAGCCCCTCAGAGGGTGACATACCCTTTGAAGCACAGCTCGTGTGGAGTGCGTGTTACTCAGCACAGAGGAAGCAAGACCAAAGCCACACAGAAAGGATGCAGCCCACTGATGGCGATGCAAACAGCCTGAGCATTTCTGTGTATTTCACAAGCACACTGACAGGTTTAAAAGGCCGAAAGGAGCATTTTCATGATGTTGCACAAAGTAAGGAAAGGAAACCTCAGGAAATGTGCTTTTTTCTAGACATAATGCACAATCGAGAACTCAGTCTTGGCTTGACAACTGGACAGATTCATACTCTCCATTTAAATCTTGCTGGTCTGTACAGAGAAGAGGAACAACTTCTTAAGAGTAATTCCCAGGCTCCATCCCCTCTTTTATAGTTCCTAGAATAATTTGAATTCTACACAATAAACGTCAGAGCTGATAAGAAAAGTCTTATCGGATGAAGTAACTTACAGCTTCCCACGTGGGCAAGACGAAGAACTAATGGTTACAGAACCAGATAAGGGCGCCCATAACCAGAAATCAAATCCACGCAAGAACAGCAGCAGCAACACACTCCATCTCAGGAAGTAAAACGAGCAGGACAACAAATCCCGTGTGCATTAGAGCCCAAGATACCACTTCTGCCTGTTGCACGCAGCCCTCCTCTCCGTGTTTTGCCCTCAGCAAGTCGATCAGCTGCTCTCCGTGCACTCCAAGCCTAGGATGGTTTCCTCTTTACCCAAAGTCCCTGGATACAGGCAAGGGACTGCCAGAGCCTCGTTCAACGCAGCCGCGACCCGGCGTTCTGCAGGGCCACCCTAAATCCTAGCAGAGCTGTCTGCTGCACCTACCCACATCACTGCATCTGATCCAGCAAACCTGCGCTCCAGTCTGCCTTACAGCCCCAAGCTACACCTAGGAAGACAAATTACTATGAAATCAAGATGCCCTGGTAATCCTTTTCTCCCATGAAGAGCTGATGTATTGGAAAGGAGTATTTCATTCTGCTGGGAAACCACTCCAGCTTTTAGTGTTTTCACAGACTGCAAGCACTCTGAAGCCAGGACCGAATCGTTGCTCCAGGTCTGGGTAACCACACTATTACAGTTCACACCATAAGAAAACTAGATCAGAGCTCTGCAACTGGATCCACCAGGACCCCAGTATTGAGGTAACACCCTGTTAACGTCAGCATCTATCCCGGGGCCCTAGCACACCCCTGCGCCATGTCTCACCACTATCAGAGCCCTAGATTGTCAAGCAATATTAAAACTCGTGGCAGGCTGCCGGCAGCAAGATTGCATCGTTGGCTTCCCACATCACTTACTGTAAAGCAGGAAGAGACACAGAGTGCCATCCTCATCACTGAGGGCTGCTCTGCAGCATTTGCTGTCAATAACAGGGCTGCACCTTGGTCCCCTGGCATGGCTGCTCAGGACACAAGAGCCAGGTGGCAAGCTGGCCTCACATCACTCTCATTCCAAGTCCCAACACTGGTCTTATGTTTCTCTATACGACCAGTGGCTACCTTTTTTGGTGCACCGGTCTCAGTCACAAATTCATGCTTACTGGTTCTTTCAAGAATTCTGACCTGCTGGTTATCTTCCCATCTGATTTCTTTTCTGAAAATTGACAACTGCAACTTCTTCCCCTTCCCTAGTGTCCCAAACCTCATTCTGTGTTGGCAAATATACAAGAAAAATATTTATTGAAGGAATTTGCTCATCAAGTCTTGCCACACTGAAAACACACCTTATCTAATCTTAGGAGAGCATAGTTTAATGACCACAACACAGGATGAGAGGCCAGAAGGTTTGACTTCTACTCCCAACTCTGCCAGGTCTGCAGCGCCTGTAAGTGAATGTAGACAAGAGGCTTGACCCCCGCCCCCCACGTCGATTTCCCCTGCTATAAGACTATCCTCACATTCCTTTCCTCACAGGGGATCTTATCTGTAAACTCCTCATTAGCATCTGCAAAGACTTATGCATCTCCGGATGTGTATGTAAATCCAAGTGGAGCAGCAGCACTGGCCGCTGAGCCTGGAGACATCCTCTTCAGTGTACTCAGGCAAACTGAGCAGCATTGCATTCCCCATCTGTGCTTAGGGAGAATTTCTAATTCTTTCCCCCTACAGGAAAGAAGAAAAAAAAAAACTATTATCCTACAACAGCTGGATGTGGAGATGGGGTAAATCCAGACCCAGCACAGATGCTCCCACAGACGAAAGCCACAGCCACAGCTCCCGGGGCCTTGCATACAAGATGGCTCCCGCTCTGCTTTCCCTGGTGCTATGCGGTCTTTGTGGGGCACTCCAAGCCCTTCTGGCAGGATGCAGAAAGGGCTTCTTCTGGTATTAACAGAAACTTCCAGTTGGAAAATAACCAACTATGAACAAGCAGGCTAATATTTCAGGTCTTCCGGGGAGGAAAGAAAGTCACACCCATCCCGACCCGTTCCCACTTTTCCCAGTTGCCTCAGCTAACATTGTGAGCAGATCACACCAACAGCACTAGTGCCAGCGACAGCCACTGCTCTAGCTGGGACTGCTCCAGTGCAGCAAGACCTTTGCTCCTAGATGGATCCACAAATGTCCTGTCTCCCCCCAAGTGGGGGACAGTGCAGGACAGGAGGTATGTCCGCTCCGGTCTAACCACACAGAACACCAAGGTCTCAGTGGAGCAGCTGGCCCAGGAACTTGGAAAAAAGAAAATAAAGGGCTCAGCTCCTTTTAAAAGAGAAAAGAAAAATGTCCCATTGTTCTATAATTAATGGAAAGCAGAAGAGGTTTTATGGACTCATTGAGAAACAGAGGCTGAGTATTAGAAAGCACATTTCAGTATTTCATAATCACAAGGTGAGCTGCTTGCATAATACTGAAAAAGAACATAAATGAGGAAATCACAAGGCAGTTATGAAACTTGGGTTTTAAATGCTCGATAACAGTAACAGAGTAATTAAGTTTCATGAGTGATTTTTTTTTTTTTTTTTTAAAACACTGCAAAGCAGATGCTGCAACCTCCAACTGAGGAATGACTCTGGCGAGGTGCACACATGATGGATGACCCCTGCTCCCCCACCTTACTGCATCTGGGGTCCAGCCCATGCCACAGCCTTGCTTCCAGCCACATCACTTCTTCAGACCCACCCCAGAGCAGGCTTTGAGATCACACCAAGAGACAGGCTGTGAAACTGAGAGGGGCAGGAGAATGAGGGAACAAACCTGAATATAACTGCACTTTGAGTTAACTACTAAACCCTGAACAAGCTTCTAGGCCTTCCTCTCCAGTGGTTTTTGACATGAGCACATGCTCACGTGAATTGCTCCAGTGTGACCAGGACACACAGCCTTCCCTACAAGACGCATAATATAGAGCAGCAAAATGTCATGAAAATCAAGGGCAAATGAACACAGAAGACAGTCCCTCCCCTCACTGCTTCTTCTATTTTTAGGCAGCCAGATTAGCTTGGAGCAGTTTTACTTGGTTCTGATAAAGAGTAGGGCTCTTGCATCTTCTCTCGAGGACATTTCCTCTTCTGGCCAGCGTTTGTGAAGGCACTTTGCTTTAAACCCACAGTATGGAAGAGATCACACGAAATGGCAAAACTAAAACTACGACTTCATGTGAAAGGCTCTCAGGAAAGTGACTCTGGCTTTGAACTTGTGCCAGGTCTCCCATGTTCACCACACTACTTAACCTTTTTTTTTTTTTTTGGGGGGGGGCACAATAGTCTATCTATCTACACGACATCCCTCCCTTTGAAGCAACCTTGCATATACTCTAGTGAGTTTGACCAGCGAGTTTTGAAGGGCGATGGTGGGAAGCTCTGCCCATCAGCCTATTACCAGCTCCACTCATGAGCTGATCAAACCACTGGATAAACACTGTGCCTACTGGAAAGCGTAATGCCTTTACTCCACCCGCTTCTCATACAAAGTGAGCTGATGCACCTTGGAAGCACAAGTCTCCATGTAAAAGACATTTGGCCTTCCCAGGCCTGCCCATGTATAAGACACGATGGAGACGCAGCCTGGCTATCCTTCAACCTGTAATGCTCCACCCAAACACACCAACTGCACCTTCACTCATGGCAAAGAAACCACAGCCCTGGTCTTCTCTCAGGACATCAGCAGGTCCACGAGCCAGCCTGGCATTCACCCCAAGGGAGGAGATGGCACACAGGATCCAGCTACTCAGTGAAAACAGAAACCTTCCACACTGGCTTGCTCTACCAAGGAGCCTCCTTACAGTGGGTCCTCCCTGGTGTTGAAGTTGACAAGAATGATAAGAGAGGCATGACGACAGCTCCCAGGAGCTGCCACAGGAGCAGGACCACCTGGCTAATGGTGGGGCCTTGTTAAAGAAGAAGATGCCAGTTATCAAAGGAGCAAGACAAAAGGAAGATTTACAGGAAGACTTGGGTGCCACTGCGCTGGCAGTTTCTTTTCAGGATGAGATGTTCCTCCCTCTACCAGAGAGATCTGTTGCTAAGGCACTACATAACAATTTTCTGCAACACAACCACTCGCACATTCAGTGTCCTTTGGTTGCTTCTTAAATACTCAGACCACCTTGACAGCAACACCTGGGTACAAAGCTCTCCTCCTTCAGAGCCAGCCCTTCTCGTCTCATCAAGGCCTCACCCTTCCTCCACAGCCCCCTACCATTACCCTTCCATCTGCTCTAGGACCATGCTTAGCACAGCACAGGGCAGCAGAAGCTGCTCCAGCAGCCCAGGCTGCCAACCATCAAGGTGCAGGGGGCAAGACAGACCTCAAAGCATGTGGCAGAGGTGTGGGACAGGGGAGGCCAGCAGATTTTGAAAATGAAAGCTCAGAAAAATTAGACAAAACCACCAGGCTTTTGAGAGGTTAGAAACCCTTTCTCATGAGCAAGGTGTCCCCGCCACGTGAAGAGGACAGGGCAGAGGCAGCCTGAGGCGCAGCCTCCCCAGGCCGTGCCCAGGCCCCACTCCACCCACGGCTTCTCCGTGAGCTCCTGCCCAGGGTCACAACGCCTTACTGCCAGGCTCTTGCTTTCTTCTGTGAATTGTAAAACCTTATTTATTGAGGAAAAGCAATAGTCCAATACAAGGTATCATTTAAGTCAGCTAGTAAATGATTAACAGGCAAGAACTCCAGATTGCTCATAGCCATAAACTCATCCTGCACCCATCTGGCAGACGTCAGAGGTGAGTTTACAGGGAGACTGTACCTGGCAAAGCCCTGGCTGCAGGCGAGGACACGACCACAGGTGATCAGCTCTTGGCCTCTCCTCTCCCCCATGGCGGGGGATTTTGTTCCCATCATCCCGCTCCGCCATCAGACCTCCAGGCCTTGCCGCCATGCTGCCCTCCAGACCTCCATCCCTGTGCTAAGCCCTTGCTGAGCAGACTTTGCAAAGGTGTCCAAGGCTTTTCGTACTCGTTGCACAAGTTAATGCCTACCCACCTCCCTCCCACCCGCAAGCGCTTGCCCTCGGCCAGCCTTCAGCAGGAAAGAGAGCTACCTGGGCTCCCACCCTCTGGCAACACCGCCTTTACGCAGAAGGCAGGGAGTAGGTAGAAAGTGTGTCATGTGGCTTTTTTAAACAGGGGCCAAAGAAGAAGCAGTGTATCTTCTCAGGGCCTTTGCCTTTTCATGCCAGGGTCTCCAAGAGCCCAGAAAAGTTGCTTTGGAGCTCTAAGTATCAGCAATTTTTAAACAACAATATCCTGAACACTCTTCTTTGCCCTTGCTTTTATATCACACAATGAAGAAGTTACGGGGATTTGGCACCTTCTCCTTTAACAGGCCATCATTAACAAGTGACTCATATTATATTGCAGTATGAGTCATCTTGGCAGAGGTCACCACCATAAGCAACAGCGACTCTTCAAATATTTCCTTCAAGTTGAATTAAAGGTATATTGTTATGCTAATTTTACATCTATTACGTCCTATCTTTCCATCCGCTGTCTCAGGAGCAGCTTTGGTTTTCACCTCTTAGCCCAAACTATGTCTGGAAGAGCTCTTCCACCACAGCATAGTCACAAAACCTAGGCATGCAAACAGAAAGTCTTCTGGATGGGTTTTCAGCAATGGCACCTAATGTCTAAAGCAAGCAGTTCTCCATCCCTCCTCCCAGCGCTGCTCCACAGGTGTAATAGGTTGCCATTCCTTCCACCTTCCTGTTCTTTTCATACTTTATCATGATGATTTTCCAAGGACTGGCCCAGTGCTCAAACACAACCACCGCTGGGATGCCACACCACATCACTGCCTCCAAGAGCAGGGGCAAAGCCCAGCAAACAAAACCACTTCAAACTATGCCCAGCTACACATGAACACTAAAGAAACTATTACAAGCCATCAGCAGAACAGGTAGAAGAGAAGTCATATTCAGACGATGGCTAGCTATGCAGCCCCACACTTCAATGGGACTATTTGTTGAGCAGTTTTACAGAATTCATGGTA
This sequence comes from Anseranas semipalmata, assembly GCA_013399115.1. Taxonomy (NCBI): domain Eukaryota; kingdom Metazoa; phylum Chordata; class Aves; order Anseriformes; family Anseranatidae; genus Anseranas; species Anseranas semipalmata. The sequence continues at coordinate 811,320 of VXAA01007303.1, forward strand.
GAGTATTTCCAGTACTGAATTTAGACACCTTCAGATGCCTGGTAGAGATAGGTCCCACTCTCCTCTTCAGCATCAGGAGTCTCAGCATCTATACCTGCAGGCCCTGGACAGCTAGAGCAGCTCAGCAAAGTGAGTCCCACCACCAGGGCCCACAGACAGACCCCACACACCAGCACTGGCTCTGGTCTCACCTTGCAGGGACAGGGACCTGGAAGGAACCCTGCAGTTCAGGGAGTAAGACAGGCAGAAGGTTTTACTCCACAATGTTTTGCTGGGTTTTGGATCAATTCTTCAACTCAGAGGAAACTCCAGCCCCTCCCCTCCATTCCTGCTCCCCCCACACACACCCCATTTACCATCAGAGCTCCCCAACCAGTAAATCAGGAGAAGACAGACGAGATTCCTCAGCATCCCTGCCAGGGATGGGCACAGCCACTTCAGGGCACTTGGCTCAGAAAATACAGTTTTGTCCATTAGAAAACACAGCCCTTACCAGCCCGGTCACCAGTGGAGCACTCTGTGTTGATACTTATAGCAGCAAAACATTCAAACAGGGAGCAGGGGTAGTCACACTGGCTGAGAGATTCACTTTGGAGACCATTTGTAAACCGCTCTCACTACTGGAATCCCATTTAGCTATCACAGCCTCTTCAAACATACTAATACACTGATCCCCACAGAATAGCAATAGGAAGGGCAGAGTCATCACAGTATTTACTGAGGCTAATCAATACGTAAAGGCTGAAGATTTATTGCAGCAAAGACAGCCTGTCTGCATGGCCAGAAAATGCATTTAAAGCTCTTTTAATTTTGTTGCCTTGGCCTCTTGTTTTACTCCAGGAACAGTTTCTTTGCACACCCATATTTCTTTCCCCCCAGAACTGAGGCATCTGCAGACACACAAAAGAAGCCCCCCTAGGAATGCCTACCATGAATATTTAGCAGGAGGATAAAACAGAAAACACAACGGTTTAAGTGCAGTGCCCTTCCTTCCCAGACAGGTTTCTCGTTTGAGTACAGGCCCACGGCTAATTAAGCAACACCCAAAGCGATGGGAACAGCAACCTTGTCTTAGGAAGAGCGGCACTCCCAGCCCACGTGTCGGAGAGGCTCTGTGCTTTCTTCTTCCATGGCAGAAAACAGGAAAACTCCCTCACCTCATCCATCTCCAAGCTGTGTGGGGACACCTGTGACCCTAGGGAAACCTGCTAGCCTTGAACACCAGCTGGTCTCCACAAAGAAAGATTAACAGCTAATTTATTTCACCTACTCTATTAGAGATGGTGACTTTTCAGTACCATTTCTTTTCTCCTCCACAAATCCCTCTTCCTTTTCCCATGCCCCTTCCTTCACCCCAAATCTGGCTGCGTTTAGCCCACAGAACTCATTTTTGGTCAGCTCCTGCAAGCTTGGGTAAAACTGTATATCCTAAAGGGGACCACGCTTCAGACATACTCAACTTCTGCCATCAATATCAACTGTCAACGTGTGGACGTTGACATCTGGGGAGCCGGGACTTTTATCTGGGTACCCCATTTTCAGTGAGGAGCTTGCACAGGCATGCAGGCTGTGCCATTTGCTGTATCAGCTATATGGCCCACAGTGCAATACTTCTACGAAACATGGCAGCAAGACAGGAAGGAGATCTGCAACTTCTCTTTTGCCAGTTTATCTCAAAATCATGTTAAGCTTTTATGCTTGTGTACAAAAGAGAAAGGAAAAGGCAAATATATTCTGATTTACAGGGAGATTTCTATTGTTGCCTGGACATCAAACAGCACCCAATTAGTCCTGCAATGATCTGACCCACAAATTATGAAAATAAATGCTTCTGAAGCTTTGATCTCTTGTATTTCTGTAGCATGCTACAGCAGTTATTAGACACATTTTATTAGATTCAAGCTGTGCGATCTCTTCCTCGGCAAAGGCTCTACTGCCTCAAATGCATCCTAAAGCCTTCACCCAGCAGATTAAGGGCATGGTCCCAAACAGTCACTTCTGTCATGCACTGAACACATGACTCAGCTGGCAATAGGCTTTTTCCTGCTGAGTTTCGAAATAAGGAGCAAAGAGAATTTTCAAAAGGCGGGGGAGAAGGGGGAAAGTGTCAGCCACCTAAATTAAATTTTGGATTCCTTGGTAGTTTATAAAGGAATATACATCCTTTGCAATATCCTTGGCGTCTAAGAAGTGTTGTTTTCAGAAGAGCTAAACAATTTATTTCTTTTTGTACTCTGAAATGACATTGCTGGAGGAAGCAAGCAAGAACTATAACAAAAGGTTTCATGCACTCCCGAGCTGAAAACCACACGTGCGTTCACATGAACAGAAACACATCCACCCACCCTTGCTGCAGTGACAGCATTTAAAACAAAGAAGATGTTATACTCAGGCTGCTCAGGCTTTACTCAGTAGAGTAGCTCACTGTTCGCAGACTGCTGCACGCAGCAAGCAGCTCCTGCACTTGCCAGAGGCCGTGGCAGCTTTCAGTATGTACGTAGGAAGGATGGGACCATGCGAATCGCTCAGGTCTCAGCTACTGGCAAGAGGGTGGTGTCTGCACAAAGTCATTAGTACCTGATAGACTTTTTGTAACAGACCTGGTTATCAGCAGCAGAACAAAGTGCGTACCTCCTGCTGCATTCATGGTAACTCGTCAGCTGAGCACGGGGCAGTAAATGCTGTGTTTGCTCACCTACTGCAGAAGGAGGAAATGCTGGTTCTCAGCTACACAAGATGCATCTGGATTAGCCAGTGCTGGCTGCTTGATTATAATCATCTATAATTTACTACCAATACAGAACCTTGAACTTCTGGCAAGCACCGCAGAAAATTAACATTCCAGATCAAAGGGAAAACGGCTTTCTGTGCTCTCAAAGCATTTGCCATTACAAAATAAAATCAGGCGTGCAGAGAGACGTAACTGAGGTCTGATTAAACTTCTCATCAATGTTTTCCAACCTTGCTTGCTTTGCCTCTCCTTCTAGTCACAAGCCATTGGGGAGAGCACCCCAGGGCTGGCCCCTCATGCTGAGCATCCTCACCCGACCCCGCACAGGATTCCTCTTGAGACCACTGCGGAGGGGGAACATGGACAGAGGGGGAGTCTCCTTTTTCCCTTCTTTTGGGTTTGTTAGGCAATCCTCCATTAGAAATCATAAGCGATTTACATGCAGAACATCAAACCTCATCTATATAAATTGTTTTCCAGAGAACAGAGCAGGCAGCCCATCGGTTTCAATGTACAGCCACAGTTCAAAGTGACAAAAGGGGACAGGAGGAAGGGATGGGGGAAGGAAATCAACGCTACTGGTTTACAAATGGTAAATACAACTCCTCATTTAATGGAGCTAGCGATGACTTCCGCCAGTGGTTTTCGACTTGCAGCCTACAGACTGCTTTAATGGCTGCCTGGAAGGTAACTGAGATGCCTGAGCATGAGCAAGCCTCGTGTGATGGAGGCTCTGCACTTCCACCAGGGGAAGAGGGGCCCTGCAGAGCAGACCAGGCTGAAGCCACCTGGGGGGAAGGAAAAGCCAGGCAAAGCCCCTGGCTCCCAACCCTGCCCAGCACAGAGCTCCTGGTGGACCTCCAGGCTTCCGAGCCTGGTGGCAAGAGGGGAACAGAAGGGGCATTCGTCTTCCATGGGGTGGAAAGCTGAGCTGCAGAAGTACTCCTGAACTCTCCACAACCTCCCCCCTTCCCAGACAACAAACGGGAAACCCAACACACATCAGCTTTTACCAAACCCAGCGCGGGAGCAGAGCTGGGTGAGGAACCAGGGTGCCCCAGCTGAGGCACGTCTCCTCTCCCTTCGGCAGCTGCTGGCTGCCACCTCCGTGACACCGCATCCCATGCTCCGCCACCACGCCTCGCAAACTTCTGCCTGCTGCTAGCTGCTTGCTAGGGCAAGGGGGGCAAAACTAACAGGATGCTGCCCATCTGTATTGTAAGCAGGAAGAAATCAGACGGGGATCAATACTCTGTCCTTGCTCTGCGGGTCTGAGGCAGAGGCTCACGCTGATGTATATAATTACGGTTGCAAAGCGGCTGCGGGTGCATTAGAGGGAGTCAGGCAAGGATTTGCAGAGAGCTGCTCAGAGTTCAAGCTCAGGATGTGATAGCAGCTTTTGCATGACCTGGCACCACGTAAATAATGACTTTCAAGTACACCTCTTCCTTAGCGGGGTGATTTGTTTCAGGAGATTTGCATACTGACCCACTGGAAACGGTTTTCCCCCACACACCCCAAATAAACTGTACCAGTACACTTACTACAAGCCAGGCAGATTAAAAACTACCTTCACAGAGCAAGGATAAAAGCCTCCCCTAACTACTCATTTGTGCATGGAATAGAAATCACACACTTTTTATTTTAGACATGCATATACCAATCAAAATATCTACCTCTTCATTGCCTCAAACCTTGACTCAACAAAATGCCCATACTCACACATCAACCTGCTATAGCACGTTTTGCTCTAAATTCATGCTTAAGCAGCCCAAATCGTTAATTTTGGTAATCAACCAGTACATGAACACTAGTGAGAAGAGAGACTCCCCATGCCTTTAAAAACACCATCCACTTCCATGCTGTGGAAGAACTCCAAAGATCAGGCAGAGTAACCAACTTGTTGCAGTGCCAGTGCAGAAGGAGACAGGGAGAACTGCAGGAGAGCAACATCTGGGCTGCACAACTCCAAAAGGTGAAAAAAAAAAAAAAAATCAGCCATGCAAGAGGATTAGATAGAAGCCAGCTTTGTTTCTGTTGTAACGTCATGAACACACGCACAGGAATATGCATGCACGGGCAGAAGACAGTGTTTGCACCACCACCAACACTCCTGGCTTGAGGAATGGAAGTGAGATGCAGAAGCAGGGCTTAGAGTTGGACATTTTCACTGCGTCAGAGATTATTCAGAGACTGGTATTGTGCCACCAAGGTCTTACGCAAAAAAAAAAAAAAAAAAAAAAAAAAAAAACTCAAAATTTACAAAGAACATGGACACACCCGTGGTCCATAGCTTATGCATGCACTGATGAAGTCCACAACAGAAGACATCCAAGAGTGTCTAACCTCAGGAATTCCAGCTATATATATACGCATTTGTTGAAGAGAGGTCCCAGATTTTGCATGGTAGCATATCATGTAAAACACGCCACAAAGATGCCTTTCTTAAACTCCAGACGTCATCTCTAGTAAAATTCGTTCCTCTTTCTATTCAGGAAGAAGGTGACCTTTGCAAAAGCTGCCTAAGTTCTGTTGAGCTACATATTTTAAAAAGGTGTTGGAAGAAGAAACCTAACATAATGATGCAAAGACAACGCTCCCGAGTGCTGGCTTGCAGCGCTGATGCCCCATTAGAACTTCTCCTGAATCTTTAATGATTCTGAAATCATTCTATGTTCCACAACCTGATGAAGTTCTGGAAACAGGACAATGCCAGCATATTGGGGCTTTTTTGTTTGCCTTGTTTTTAATGCAGAGCTTTTATCTTCATTGACAGTGATCAACTAATGCAAACAAATGGCCACTGAAAATTCACTTCTATACAAAGCAAAGCTAAAGGAACAGTAGTGACATTTTTGGGTTTCATCCAATTCTTCCCAGCAACAGCTAATACCCACCGGCTCCTTAATTCTGTGCTGTCTCCTCTCCAATCCTGAGCATTAAAGGGCAGGCATTTCCAAAACAACCAACGATTTTAGGATCCAGTTTCCAGATATTGCACAGTCAGCAATTTGCAAAAGTAAACAACAAAGGCTTGGTTTTTGTTAATGAGTCCAAACCAAAGCAACAACCAGGTACATGAAAAAACAATTGCTCCTTCTTCCCCCCCTTCCCCCAAAAGGCTGTTTTTTAAGTAGGAAACCCTCAGCCAAGCCCAGGTGAGCCCATTCCCAAGCAGACAAGGCACAGCTGTGACCAGGGGTTCTTGCCCCAGGCCAGTCCCACCCCAGGGGGCCATCAGCCCACTGACCAAGGCTTTCCCCTTATCACCTAAGCCCCCCTTGCCCTGGCTCCTGCACACCTCGCAGAGGAGAGGGCCAGCTCCAGTACCGTGCCCCAAACACATCCTGCTGCTGCTGCCGCCAAAGAGCCCGCAGCCATTGCCGGCACGTCAGCCGGGGCCCCGTCTGCAAGCGGACGTGGCGGAGGAAAAGCTATTGACCTGGATATTTTAGAAGGATCAAGGCCACGGGCTTCAGCAAGAGATGACAGCATTCACCGAGACACATGCCAAAAAAAAAAAAAAAAAAGGAAAGACCAAAAAACCAGCCCCATCCTTCTGACTGCTCTCCCGCTGTGCTCAGCTGTGCATTCACCACCACAGAGCATAGCCCACTGCATCGCTACTCACACGCGTTCTCCTTTTCTTACAAAAATCTGTTCTCAAACACGGCTGTCAACAGCCTGTGTGAATCCCCGTGTTAATCATTATTCTGCTAATAGCAATGCCAGGTCATTCGGCTATTAAACATGCTGAGTGGACTAGCAAAAATACCTCCCAGCCCGGACAAAAGAACATTATAATGCAGTTTATCTTATCCCCTTGTCAGTATAATATGCAGCACTACCTGTTCAATGGCCTCATCATTTTAAATTACAGTTTTCTGCAACATTAACAGTGCTCATTACCAGCACCACCAGCAGAAGACCTCTATTTAAGAGCATCCTTCTGATGCTGAAGGCTTCACCCTGCCCTTCCTTGCACGCTCAGTTCTCCGTGCTGACCCAGGGACACTCGGATACCATGGCAATAAGCACGGTATAAAATGATTGATGGAAACATGTCGCAAAGAAGGCAGGAGCGAGCCAGAAGTGTGCTTACTAGATGCACCAGGCCACGCATTTTAATCAGAATTCAGTGCTTTGTTCCTGGCCGAGCCGCCAGCGCGTGAAGCAGATGCACTGCTGCAGCGGAGCACGGTTGCACGGCCAAGATAAACTCTGGTGTGGCAAAAGCACAAGTGCACGCTGGCTTCTGCTACCTCCCAGCCTTGCCACGCTCAGCCTTGGCTGTGCCGGAGCCCCAGGAACGCACCTGCCCGCCTCGAGACAGGCAGGGCAGCCAGAGCACGGGATGGGGCGAAGCGGCAAAGGTCCTCCTTCCTGCACGTGCGTTTGCTCGTTGTTCGTAAAAGCCAGCCTCCTGGAACATTTTGGTGACTCAAACTCGGAGATAAGCGGCCCAAGTGCTTCCTTTCCCCGCTGCTAAGAACAAGTCATCCCCCCCCCGCCAGATTTTGAGTCACTACCTGCTCACAGCATCTCCAACAGCCATCCCTCGCCCCTTCACACACGTAGGCACAAGAGCAACGTCTCCTCCATCCAGACCCATCTACAGCAGCAATGTGACACTTCCCTCATTTCCTAATAAATGAAATTTTGCAAGGCTTGTGGAATTACTCCTCGCTGCCATGTTTTGTGCTCAGGCAGCAAATTTACTATTGATTTCTGATGCAGACCCTGTGGAATGATTCACGCTTCTTGCCCTATCTGCTGAATTTATGACCTTTAACAATTATTCTAAGTGCTAAAAGAGCTTAGTTCAGAAGAAGATCTATTCCTTGGCAAATTAAGGCCCTATTCTCGTCTCACTTATAAACCAACACATCTCTCATAATGTAAAGGAAAGTGCCATAGCAGGTCTCTCCCCATCAGGACGCCGCTCCCCTGTGTCCTGGACATGGCCAACTTTTCCTAATTCTAATTTTATAATGGGACTCAAAAAATCTATTTCCTGCAGAAACAGCCTCCCCGTGAAGCCCTGCCAGCCACGGCCGCGGGGCCAGCGAGCCGCTCTGCACAAGGCTGGCAGGGGGACAACCTGCAGCACTGCCACCGGTCACGGCTTCGGGTCCCCTTGTCTCGGGTTACCCCGAGCAGGCCAGGCGCTGCTGGTGGCTGTCGGGGCGGGAGGGAACATGTATTCCCTCCTGAAACAAAAACAAAACCCAGACTGTATCTTGAGCACATCGCAATTAAAAAGCCACAAAAACATAAGAACTAAGCACGTGGGGACAGTTTCAAAAAGAGCTATTACCCTGGTTGAAGTAAAGTTCCTAATACCAATGCTTCAAAAAAAAAAAATCTGATCTTCAGGGGGTGGGGGAGAAGCAGAGGGCCCCTTCCCCTCCCAAAGGACGCTGCTTTCCTGGATTAACCCCATCGGCTTCATCACCCTTCCTCCTCAGACACCTTCCACCTAGCAAGGGAAAGGAGAGCTCCAGGTCTGCTTTTCAGCGGGACGTGGAGGGTCCCCCTGCTCCAACCCTGCCTGCACCCCGTATTGCTGAGCAATCATTTACACTATTAATCAACCAGAAACTCACCAGGAAGAAAGTAGGGCAAGTGAATGAAGATAGGCTTTTTTTTTTTTTTCACTGAAGCAAATAATATTTCTAAAAATACACTTGTGCTAGTCTTCAGTGGATTCTGCTTAATTTTATTTATTTATCTACGGCAGCAGGTTGAGAGAAGCAGCCTCGCTGCAGCTCCTCATTAAACGCCACTTCTTCAAATGACTCCCCATCCTCGCTACCAGCCAGCTCTTCTTAAGAGCGAAGGGATGAAGAGGAAAAGGAGGAAAAGAAGAAAAAAACTTACAGAAAAAAGGACCGGGGTAGGGGGGGCAATCAGGCCACAGCCCACGCAGAGGCTGACACGTTTGACAAGCCCGACATTTCAAGGGTACATCAGCAGGAGAGCGTTATTCCCGGGGGGGTCGAGGAGGAGGCAGAGCTGGGGGGGGGCACGGCAGCTGACGGCAGAAGGGGGCTGTGCGGAGAAGCGGGGCGTGGGGAGCAGCCCCGAGCATCCGCGCTCCCGCATCCCGCGGGCACCCAGCTCGGCGCGCACCCGCGCGTGCACGCGTGCGACATGATTTATTAATCGAGCGCAACGAGACGCGGCGCTGCCCAGCCCCGCTGCTGGGGAAAGCTGGGGGGGGTCCAGGCTGCCCGGAGCACTGCGGTGCCCCCACCCCAAGCAACAGACTGAGGGACCAGCCCCGTGCCCCCACGCACCCCACGGCGGGGGGACGCTGCCCTGCTGCCCTTGGCCACCCAGCCGGAGGGGACAGGCAGCGCCGGGGGGGCCACCGCGCACACGCACCCGTACAGACGTGTGTACGCATACACACACTTGCGTACACACATCCGTCCGTACGTGTGTGTTCGTACGCATGCACACATATATAGACATACACATTTGCATACACACATTTACATATATATTTATGTGCATGCAGGCGTGTATGCACATACATTTATATACGTGCAGAGGCATATATGCACACACATGTGCGGGTGCATATGCACATATTCATATACAGGCAGGGGCATATACACATACATTTATATACGTGCAGGGGTATATGCACACACGTGCAGGTGTGTATTCACAGACATTTATATAGGGGCTGGGGCGTATGCACACACATGTGCGGGTGTGTATGCACACAATTACATATGGGCAGGGGCACACGCACACACATATACGTGCGGGTGTGGAAGCACACACCTCTGTATAGGTGCGGGTGTGGAAGCACACACACCTCCCTTCGGCAGGGCTGCACACCCGCTCACACACACATGTGCACACGCACGCAGAGGCGGCACCCGGCAGCCCGGCGCCCCCCCCCC
>VXAA01007303.1:821242-846373 GCA_013399115.1 Anseranas semipalmata
GGGCGGGCAGGGGGGCGGGCGGCCCCGGCCACGCGTGTGCCGCTTTGTCTGCGTGGGCGGCGGGAGCCACGCGGGGAGGGGGCCGGGGGAGCATCCAGGCTTTACCCCACCCCCCCGTGAAGGCCGTGAACCCCGCGAGGGGGGCGGCCGCGGGGGCCGCGTGTGCCCCGGGGTGCTCGGGGCGAGACGGGGCCCTGCCGGCGCCGCATCCACGCGGCTCCGCGCATCCGGAGCTGTCCCGGGCCTGTCGGCTCCCGGAGCGCACTGGGTAGCGACAACAGGTTTGTGCCGCCCTTGGAATTGGCCAAAACCCCTCCAAATCCCGCAATAGCTAGGTAGAGTCAGCTTCCACTGTTTTCCTTGTTTCCCTTTTTCGGATGTAGTTTCTGCCAAACCAGGTGCCATATATAAATATATATGTATAAAAAATCTGTTGCCTTTGAGCGAACCGTATGGAAGCTGTACTTACAACATCAACTCTCGCAGGCTTGTGTCAGGATCTTACAATATGCAGATCTGGGAAGCGGAAACCCTACACATGAGTCAACTGGCAGGCGGATGGGATTTTCTTACGCTTTGGGGTTGGAGATGCGCTTCGTGCATTTAAAAAAAAAATAATTACAATAAACTGTATCGCAAGCAGCGGCACGGGGAGGCTGCGCGCTGCAGCTGGCTGTGAGGGACAGACGGACAAAGGGGGGCCAGGGCCTCTGCCCCACCGCCTGCCCTTGCTGGAACTGTATCAACATCTTGTTATCCTCGTTAGCGCTGCTGCCGGCTGGGAGGGGAGCGGCCCTGGCATCCCTTGGGATGGGGCGGTTTTGGTGGAGAAGCGGCAGGTAGCGGAGGTGCGCGGGGCTGGCTTTGCTCCCTTTCTCCAGTACATAAATTGTGACTCTTCAATGTCTTGCACGGCGATTAGTCCTTGCTTGCGTTTAAAAAGCCAGATTTGATTGAAATGGTAAACTGAATAAAATAAACACACATTCAGAAAACAGAGGACTGCCGCATTGACTGAGCAACCCCTGAATCTTTAGAAGTGCTGGGATTGTTTTAAACCTGTTGCCTGTGTCTGTTCACACCTAGATACTGCAGTGCTTTGCTCCTGGTTGTGAAGCTGAAAGCAAAACTGCTTGGGAACTCATAACAAAGCAGTGTGGGACTTCCTACCGCCTTCGTTGTTCTTGTGAAGAGAAATGCAAAGACCAGGATGAGAGAGGATGCTTGCTTTCTCTAATGTGCTTCCCATCCACGAATACAAGGTATCATTTGTGAAATAAATAAGGATTTAAAAATATATATATATATATATGCTCCAGTCCTGCAAATAGACAGATTGCCCTGATCCTCTGCATGCACATGAAGCCCCAAGCTAAACTGTGATTTAATTACAATCTATCCTCCGTCTGTCAAGATGGTAAAAACGTAGAGAGCCCTTCTGTAACAAAAACGGAGGACACACGGTGAGTGATAGCGGGAGGCGAATGGAAAGGCCCAGGGAGGGCTGCATTCCCAGGCTGCAGGAAGCTTTTTTTGTAAGAAATGGAGTTTCCGAGGTGTCACTTTTTTTCACAAGGAGGTGTACGTCTGCCCAACGCACCTCACACGACGCAAGGGCTCCCCGAGCCTCTGGGCCACCCTGCGTGCTGCGCTTCTGGGACAGCTTGGTGGCAAGACACCGCTTTTGCCATTTCTTCCCCAGTCAGAAAGATGGAGAAGTATGGAAACATCAGCTTTTCCTACGGGTGGCAGTTGCCCCAGCCTTCGTCAGCCCCAGTGAGCAATGAGCACCTTAATGAACCAAAGCTCAGCTGTTGGCACTGGAGAGCCGATGTCAGGGCCAGTGGGTTTGATTTGTTCATGAAAGGGCATCAGCTCGTGTATAAACTATGCAGTTCATGTGGCCTCTGCCAAAGCTAAATTTAATCATCTAGCAGTGCCACTACTGCTAATTGTATCGTGGGGTTGTAAAATTAGCAAATCTAAATGACATGCAAGGCCCTGTCCGATTAGCAAGAACTTCAGGTGCTTCAGCTTTTGGAACCTTCTCTAAAAGTTTAAAGAGAAAAAGGAATGAAGCAAACAAGAAAGCTCGTCTGGGCCCTGTTTTGGGCCCTGGTGTGTGATATATTCCACCACCCTATGTCGGTCACATGTTCCCAATAATTCCCAATAATTCTGTGACCACTCACTGTTGACAGCATAGTTTTTCTGATTCCCTAGATCCAGGTTGTTTTACCCAGGTGTCTGTCCATGCAACGCGGTAGTTAAAGGACTCTGCCCAAACCGAATGGAGGATGTTGAAAAATTAATACTGTGAAATGCATAATAATTGGATTTTAAGCTAACTTGATAACATGCAGCTGCGTTATAAGAAACTCAGAAATGAATGGCTACATGTGTCCTACCTGCATCTATTGATCTTCCCAAATGCACTTTAACTGATTCATTATCACTTACTGATTGCCCATCCTTCTGCTGATGCGGGTTCCTCTGGGGAAGAGAAGTGTTTTTCCATTGCGTCCTTAGAGCTGAGCAGGACTTAGTGTGTGAACACTGCGGCCAGGGTTTTTCCTATAGCTATATACAAAAAAAAACAAAAAACAACAACTGTAAATAGTTAATCGCTCCCTCACTTAAGCAGTGTTCAACTACAAAGCCCTGTAATCGCTGCAGCGGGGGAGTAAATGGGAAATCAGCAAGGGCTCTTTGAAAAAAAAAAAAAAAAAAACAACTTACCTCCACAGATTCATATCCAGGGAACAGCACTGTGCATTTAAATATCAGAGTCCTGGGGCACTGCAGATCAAGAGACAGTAGATGGTACGCTTGTACACTTCCAGGAGCTTAGTGATCCCACAGCACCCCCCCAAGCTGGTGTTCTTCCCCAAAATACGTGGCACTAAGGACCAGCGCAGTCTGTTTTTTATGTGTCCCTTCCCCTGCAGTTGCATTCGCTTGCCCTTGAGGGCTGCACTCGCCCAGGGGCAGGAGCCTGAGAGCCCCACAGCTCGCCAGGCCAGCTGTGTTATTTACAAGAATTCTACAATTTAAATACAAAGGTGCGATTTTTAGGTAGTGCAGAAGTGTATATAATAGCGTGTGTGCAAACTGTGTCCCCGGAATACCAATTTCTCCTTTTTTTGCTGAGATCTCAAGGATAGCACCTGTATGCACAGCCTCTGGCGCCAGGGAGCCGCGACCCCCGGCTGGGGCAGGGCCGTGCCCCAGAGCCCACCCGCTGCAGCAGGACCGTCGCTGCTCCCAGACATCAGCTTTGCAACCTGCACGTGGGGCGGAACACCCGCTCTGTTTCCAAGTCCCTTCTATCAAAATTATTTAGCCTCCTGATATGTTTTTTTATGCTGACCAGTCTGGATCTGAGCTGCCCTAAGACAAGCGGTATTTAGACTCCCTCTTTCCCTCTTCTCTCTTGGCTTGTCTTGCAGACCAAAGACAGCCCCGGGCCTGGGAAACACCTGACCTGAAGCCACCCCCATCTGGCATTAAGCACAGATCAGTCGAACAAGAGAAACTGGCTCTATCTTTTGTCAAATGCAAATTGCTGGGAGTTAATTAAGACACATTTCAGGATCAGTGAGTTTTTTTCTTAATGATTATCTAACCTGAGGTGTGGGTAGGGTTCGACATCTCTCCTCGGCAAAGGGGCTACAAAGCTGGAGCTGCACACATCGCAGTTAGCAGGGGCGATCACAGTGGAGGTCCCACAGGGCCTCGGCAGCGGCCAAGTGTGCAGGGTGTTCAGGGACCTGACAGCACACATGCACCTGTGGGTCGGAGGCAATCTGGGTCCAAATCCTCCTCAGTGTAATTATTTTTCCAGATTTTCATTTCTTTTTAATCTTTGGTGTCTTCCGCATGTCTTGTGAAAAGTGTTGTTTTGCAAAGGAGGTAGAGCCACAATGGCAATATGCTTCTGCCTTTTTGCAAGCACGTTGAATACTGACTGTTTTGCCCCACAAAAAGTAAAAGCCTTTTATATACAATAATAATAATAAAAGGTTAAATCACAGAACAGACTTCCCAAGTCTGTTCATATTTCAGGCTTCCCACTCATAGTCAATGACCAAAGCAGAAGCTAGTCAGAAAACAACTGGAGGTACTTAAAGCAACTTAAAGTAATCGTCTGAGTAGTGCTTAACGTGGTGGTGTCTGAGTAGGAAGACAGGGTCTGAGCCAATTGCTGTTGCCTTTATGTGGAGTCTTCTCTCAGAAGTGTTTACTTCCTCATGCCTTCATGGAGATGTGGCAGTCTATGAAAGCACTCCTCCTGGAAGTAGATGAAAATGGCTTTAAAAAAAAAAAAGGGTTTCTAGGTCCTGTCATAACACGGAAAAGCTTAAAAAAGATAACCCAAATGTTCACTACAGGCAAGACATGCTGTGCTTTTATGAAGTGGATGGAGAATTTCAAAGACATCAGGCATTCTGACTTGCTGAAACACAAAATCACCGTCAGAGCTCCACAAATACCGCTTCACCATGTCAGAAAGGAGCCACCCGAGTCCATACCTTATGTAGGGACGGTCTTGTGTGCAGCTGGAGAGTGGCTTCACGCTGCCTTCAGGCCCAGGAGATCCTGCGCGGCTTAGATATACTGATTGACAGGCCGTAACAGAAAACTGCAGAACAGCAGACTGCCTTCAACATCAGTTTTGTGACCCTCTGAAGGCCTTTTTCAGCCTGCAATATGGAACAGCCTTCACTCCTACAAGTCCCAGCTAAACTCATTAACACCACCTACAGACGGAAAAGTCTCCGAAGGGGTGAAGAGCCGGTCAGTACGGCCATGGCATCTCCTCGCCACTGCCATGTGGCCTAGTGAGCAATGCAGATAATGCGGCCACAAACGTAGCATGAAAGGATGGCTAATCCCTCAAGGGCCTTGAAGATTACACCATGCCACCAAGAAATACCTCCAGAAAGCCACAAAGACAGACAAGCAGGGCTCCAAATAATGATAGCAGGGAAAAAGTCCTTGAAGCACAGGTGTCAGGTAATAACATGGGGCAAAACCAAGAGGAAGGTAGAAGGGTTCACCTAGCTATGCAGCAACCCCCTGGTCAGTGGAGACCTGGAAATGAAGTGACATCCAGGATGGGAAAAGCAAGGTCAACACTCGGGTCAGCTCGCAGTTACACAGAACAAAAGAAACCAGATCTATTTAAACAAGTTGATTTTAGTGTTAACACGTGATTTCTAAGAAATGAAAAACTACCAAAACATCAGGCAGGAAATGAGGTGGTTTTGAAAATGAGTGTCTATGAAGTCGTGCTGCGTACTCAGTGGAATGACTCCATCTTCAGTTAAGAGAGCAGGAAAGAGCGGGCTTGTCCCCACTGCGACCGGGGGAATCCCTGCGCATGTCTGAGCTCACAGCCTGGGCTCTTACAAATGTGTTACAACAAGGAAGCCATCACCTGGGAGCTAAATAGCATGAGGAAACTGGGACACTCAGAAAAGCCTTCACAAGGAAGGCAGATCAACCCCAAATGACAAAGATGTGGCCGGCCCCATTTCCCCTGTGCATCACTGTCGGAGTGGGAAGGATGAACTAGAAAATTTCCTTTGAAATTCTGGCCCCTACAGGCTCAAAGCAGACAGCATATTAAAGGAGAGATTTTTTAAAATGATGTTATATACCTAATTAATCTCAGGGTTTCAGAATTTCGTGCCTCTCCGTTTGCAGCGCCTGGCACTGGCAGTACCGTAGCTTGCACTGAGGGTACTGAGGGCTTTGCCCATCCGGAGGTTACAAGAGCAGGCCTTTGGAAGCAGGCAGTGATGCGTGGGGAGAAGCACACCACAGATGACAGCAACTGGAGAGTGACTTCTTTGTCCACACAGCCAAAGCACTGCTCCAGCTGTGCCCAGTACAATGCTCCGGAGAACCGAGGCACCAAGTCATCAGGAGCTTCTCTATTCCTCCGTTTGCAGAAAACATTTTGAAAAGTCAGGTCAAATTTAATCTGCATTTCTGCTTTAGAGTTTCATCTGATGGCTGAGTTTGGAGGTGGGAGCACATCCTTGATACCAGTATATTAGCATGACATTTGTCCATACGCTGCACAGTTACGGGGGCTAAACCACCTCTGCAGAGGAGCCAGCTGAAAGGCTTGGGGCAGCGGCAAAGGCAGGAGAAAATTTTGTGCCTTTGTCTGTTGGATGAGACGAAGCCTGTTTTCATGGTGTGTCCTCCTCCCTGCTGCCCATCAAGGGGGCTGTAAAAATCAGCCACCACCTCAGTCCACATCCAAATCCTACCTGACCCACGCCAACTGCACTGCTTCGTGTCCTGTTGTCCCGCTCAGCCATGGGCACACGCGTGGACAGAGGAGGAGCAGCTGGTGCGTGAGAGGGGCTCTGCATTGCTGCCGGGGTGGGAGCCTGTCCCGCCGCTGTGTGGGGTGAGCTGGGACCCGTGCCCACACCGCACCCCTCACCTCCCGCCCGGCTCTGCTTTGTGCATCTCGGTGAGAGGGGTCCTTGCTTATGGGGCACGAAGAAAGGTTGGAGAGGAGGCTGCGGCAGCGTCTGGGGGGAGCTGAGGGTGTTTCCCCAGCTGATTCACTCCCTGCCACCCGTTATACACCTCTTGACCTTAGTAGCATATATGCTGTGCACTGAGCACGGGGAAACAATATCCGGAAGAGAAAGAGTCCTGAGCGCTGGAAACATGCAATTTCCCTTACCTGGCAGAAATGACAGCCCAGCATAAAATAAAGTCAAAGGTGTTCCTGTAAAACAACTGATACATCAATAAAATAAGCAGGTAAAAACCCCTGCATGTGCCTTGACTGATGAAGGGGGAATGGACCAAGCCTACCGTGAAGTGCAGGGTGACCACTGAGGGCACGGATTCAGGCTGTCACAGCAAGGGGAGTCAAGCAGGGGGACACAGAGATGGATGAGGCAGAGCGAGACACAGCAAATGGTGACGCGAAGCCAAAACAGTGTGCAACGGAGCTGCTTTGGAGATACCAAGCTGGATTTGCTGGTGAGCAGCAGCATCAGAGGGGCTGTGGTCAGTAGGTGAGCTGAGCCCACCGGTGAAATCCTCAAGCCTTAAGACAACAGTGAGCTGCTTTCACCTCCACGGAGATAAACCCCTCCGATCCACAGCACCCCACCAAGACACATGCTCTATGCAAAATATCTCTGGATTATTTAGCTGTTAAAGGAGATTTCAGTGTTTTACACAATAAATTAAGAAGCAAGGTAGACATACTCCAACAGAAAATCCACTACATAGGCAGGTGGTGGATTTAGCGATTTAAGAGCAATCATGCTCTCAGAAGCACCTCAATGACATACACAGCAAAGTATGAGTTTTGCAGGTGGTGTAGCTGACACAGGCTGTTTCTTGAAGGGGAATTAGGCTTTCCCTCTGCAAAACTGAGCATTAAGAGCTAGTCTGCCGGCTAGTCAATGGCAATTAGAATGCTAAAAACCCGGGTTGCTTTTGGAAAATAGGACTTGGGCTCCTGAAACACGCAGGCTCTCTTTCAGCCTTTGTTTTCTGTCTTTTCTGTCTCTAATGTGAGCTAGTGTAAGAGTCGAGATGCAGCTGACCTAAAATTACCTATTAAAAATAATGAAAAAAACTTTAAAACAACAGCTTCTTCCAGGCATGTGAAACAGCCGCATCCATCTTTGCCAGCATTGCCTGTGTGCTGTTTCAGATCCTGACAGATTAAGGAAGCTGGGAACATAACGAGCGCATCAGCCTAATACCAATGTTGAGATTAAACACAGTAAAACCAAGAAAAGCAATAATTGTTCAATCAGAGAGAAAGAAGTTTATACAGTGAAAATGGCATTACCTCACATAGCGCTAGAAAATGTTGGCTTCAGTTTCATCAACAAGATGCTGGGCACCTGATAACACACCTGGGCAGGGAAATGGGTGAAATCAGAAAACTAGCAAAAGGCTGTGTACCATTAAGCCCTACATTAACTTCTTTTTGCAGCCTTAGAGGAACAACAGAAGAACACACTGTCCCGTCCAAGAGGCAGGGTTCTTCCACATATGTGTCTCAATGGAGCTGGTTCACTTCATTTATGTCCCAAATCTCACTATATTCAGCATTTTTGCAGGTCCTGGAACCACATATCTACATGTGACTTTCAGTTCTTATTTAAGAAGAGATAAGCAACTAAAAATCTTAGCATTAAGAAAGCAAGTTTGAGGATATGATCCTTGGGAGGATTAAAGAAGCCAAAGGTAAATTCAGAGGACCTGAAGGTGAAGCAGGTGTGACCCGCGTGGTCTCAGGAGACTCGTGCCTCCACGCCTCCTCTCAATTACAGCCTTGCTGTAGCCTTACCAGCAGCAAAACATTGGAAATGCGGGTGACAGCTTAGATTACACATTGTTAGACACAGCCAGTATAATCTGCCGCCAGCTCCCTAAAAGGAACCCTTTAGCTAACAAATATGCTCCGGTCTTTTGAGCTGGCAGATAATGATCAAACAGTGAATAAAATGTATCTGGGTCTCAGGGAAGTGCTCACCATCGTGCCATGCACCGGACTGATCTCCTGAACGAGCGGAGCAAAGCGGGAGGGTGGTCGTGGCGGCGGCAGTGCCCCAGCCTGGGCAGCAGAAGGAGGCGGGTAGGTGAGCACCGCGTCACAGCGCCCGGCACCGCAGCCCTGGCACCACAGCCCCAGCACCAGGCAGGTCGGCACGGCCCCTGGGCCCTGTGCTCCTCTGCCTGCTGCTCCACACCTGGAGTTTCGTCCTCTCCATACACAAGGGATGTCCTTCACGTGACACTACAACACGCAGCTTTACTAGAGGGACTCAACAGCGGGCAGGAAAAGAATAATCAGTTTATTTGTATATAGAAAAAAATCCGCACGTGAGATTCCTGCCCATCATAAGGAGAAGTATCATCTCCGTGTTTGCAGTCTGCTCTGCCCTATATGAGGCCGTCAGATTTCCAGGGCAGGGAAATGCTGTGCTTTTCCGTCCCTTAGCATCACAGGATGCTGGGAAGGCAGGATGCTGGGACCTGGGGAGGTGCTGCCGTGCAAATGCTTAACAGCTCTCCTGCTGCGGCTGCTGTCCCCACCAGTAACAGACTGGGAGCAAGTACTGGTCTGTCTCGTCTCAGGACAGGAACCACGTGGACGCTGACAACTGGATTTTGATTCTACCATAAAAAAAGTCTCTGTTTGAAACAGCATGTCTTGGCTCAGGAAGACTTCTCCTGCTGAGGCATTTTAAGTAATTTTTGCGAAAATCTTTCTATTATTGTAAAAATAATAATAACAAAATGGCGAGACACAGAAAGTACACAGACACAGTGGAAACCAAATTTGGAATGATTTAGATGATTCAGGCTTTTTTAGGGTAATAAGCAGCTAGTGCAGTTCAACACACGCTCGCGCAACCCAAGAGCTTGAAGATAGCGTGCAGGCTTGAATGAATGATTCATTATTCCGCACACGCGCTGGCTCCTCAGCCACTCCAGCCTGCACCCATCTGGATCTCAGGAGAAATTCCTAGAGTGTGTAATTGTGTATAATGTGATCATCCTGCAGCAGGAAATAGGTTTGTAAGCATTCTTATCCAGCACAATTGATGTCATACAGATATGGTCTGCAAGAAAACGCAGTGGAGATCTATATTGCAGCGAGCCATTTGAGAGCTAGCGCAGCCTCCCGGGAGTCACATTTTAGACGGGGAATGCGTTTAAGCCCAGGCAGGCCAGGCACACGCAGTGTTTCACTTTAAAATGGCGGGGCGAGCCCGCGTTCGGAGCCAACGGGCCGGCGCCGACCCGCGAGCCCCCGGAGGGAGGCCGGGCGGGCGGGCCCCAACGAGCCGGGGCCNGGGAGAGGCGGGCTGGCAGCGCGGCCTGCTCTAGCCCGCAGCACCCCCTAGAGGACGGCAGCCACCCGGCCCGCGCTCCCAGGGGACGTGGGTGCACCTGGCACTGCCTCTCCCCAGCGGTGGCTCCTCGGGCAGATTTAATCCCCCGCTGGTGTCGGGGACGCGGGGCCGGGCGGCATCGGGCCTCCAGCTCGTCCCTCCCGGGGCCGGAGCAGCTGGAGCCCAATGGCCTGAAGGCTCAGGCCGGGACGCAGGGGGCGAGGCAGAGCACTTCAGTGCGGCCCCGAAGAAGCACAGCTTAAATTTCCTTAGGTAGTTATATGCACAGGTTAAATCCAGATGATGTAATTCTGTTGCCATTGCCTACAATATTCTGCAGACTCCTCTCTCCATTCAATAGGTGCTGCTCAGCACAGTCCGAGCATATGTGGGGTTCACCTGGGCTTTGCTATGCTAAGGGCATGAGCCCCTGGAGGACAAACACCCTCCGACTGCCGTGCTGGGCTGTGGCTTGCGGTGACAGCTGCCTTCCTTTCTTCCTCACTTCCACATCTGATACTAGCTCAAATGGGGCTTTTCCGCACAAAGCCATTGCTATGCCTAAAATTAATTCCATATACAGTATCTAGTTCATGTTTCTGAGGTTACAGTGCTTTGTATTCGATTTCATAAACCATCCATCTATTTGAAAGGGAAGCAAATCTAAAACGTGAAATCCTAAAATGTAAAGAAACACCGAGATATGAAGTCTCAAACCCATCTTTCAAGTCAAGATTAAAAGATGCTGGGCAATCAGACTGAGTCCTCTCGTGAAAGACACGTTTTATATTCGTGTCTGGGACACACAACACCCACATGGCAGCCGGCAAGGCTGCTGGGGCCTGGCTGGGGCCCTTTCACGTACGCTGGACTGGTAAAGAACTAAGGATGCCAACCCAGCGAAGAGAATATAAATAGTTTTCTGCCTGTTTTGCGAGATAAACTGGAGGAATCCGATAAATGCCGAAGGTGCCCCATGGAGGAACTGGGGCAGGCGGCATCTGCCCACACAATGTGGTGCACCCGTGGTTGCCAAAGACCTGGTGCAACCGCACACGTGGTTCCTCCGGCTGAAGAGATGGGTCCAGCTCTCACCTGAATTTCCCTTGTGCCCACAACACCTTCCTCACCACGGGCAAGTGCTGCACCCTCGCCCTGGACTTGCAGCCCATCCGCCCCGCAGGATCTGGCACTCCTCGCCCTTCCCCAACCCCTCGGCTTTGCCCNCTCGGCTTGGCCCAGGGCAGCGTGGCCAGCCGGGACATGCCGCAGGGAAAGGCCATTAGCAGTGTGCTACAAAGCTGCTGAGCAGCACGTGAGCCGCCCTCGCTTCCTCTGGGCACCGCTGGTCTCCAGATAACAGAAACCTGTGAAGCCCTGATAACGCTGCCTTCCTCTCCTTTGTCCTCAAGTGGTAACTCACAGGATGTTTAATTATCGAGATCAGGCTGAATATGGAGAGATTACTCATCATTGATCCTGGGTATAAACTGTTTCCCTTGCAGAATAATTTCTTCTTTTTCAAGAACTTTTTCCCCCTTCCTCTCTCCAAATTAATTTCCATCCCAGCCACGAGCCTCAGTAGAAAATCTTGCCATAATCATTTTGAGCTAAATATTCTGAGTAATCAATCAGAGCAGTGGAACCAATTTTGAAACTGTCACTTCTAATTTTTCCAATAAAAAAAAATTGAGCATTTCACTCACACTGCTGTTGGGATTCAGGCTCTTAAAGCCTTCGCTCCACTGCATCAGCGCTTCAGAGATGTGCTTGAAAATCTGAAGAGCTGGCACAATTGCAGAGAAACGAAAACAGATTGATTTTTAGCAGTGAGAAGAAACCTGTTTTTTTCACGTGCCTTTAGACCTGTCTGACAAAACCTATTTCCTTCTTCCCTGCTTTCCTCATCTACAAAAATAACTAAAAGGTACTGGTAATTCCATACGTGCAAAAGGCTGGCACTAATCAAAAAGTTGACGCATTATGGCGAGCTCAGTGCATAAATGCATGGCTAATGATGGCCCAAAGAGCAGATCCGCTTGGTGCGGAGGGGAGGATTTCTTCCCATCCCTCTCTGGCTTGGGATGCCCACGGGCACATCATCTGCAGGAGCTTAGCTGCTGGAGGAGGCAGGAACGGCCTCAGTACAAGAGGCTGGAGAGATCCATCCTGGAAGGAGGGTGTCTATCAAACGCACCGGTGATCGCTCTTTTTGTTCGAGGCCTGTGTGGGCTGCATTGCTGCTCACCGAGGAGTGATCAAATGAGAGGCTTCGTGAGTCCTCCATCAAGTGAAATCTGCAGCTGTAAGGAAGTCAAAGGGAATTTTGCCACCACCCTCAGTGGAGGTAGTGCACTTGTGCCTCCCCTTGCTAGCTTATGCCAGCTGTAACCCATAAGCTGCCTTTTACTTGTATTTTTAATGGGCTAACGGAGGAGGGTGAAGTTGTGCCCAGTAAAAGCACGCACGTGCCAATGCATATGAGACAGAAAACAGCAAAAGCAGCAACGGTGCCCAAAGCTTGGCTCTCCCTCACACCTCTAGGGCCCCACTGTCACCCAGGATCCTCACCAAGAAGCAGTACGAGGTCCTAAACCCTCCCGCTTCGAGGCTACGTGCAGTTTCATGCCAACTCCACGTTGAGATGGGCACAGAGATAACGTGGCTCTGCTGGTGGCTCCCGTTAGTGCCATGCCCATCTGCTGCTATCCCTGCCTGCAAGCCACGGTGTGCAGGACGTGGCAAGCGCACGGCTAGCTGCGTGGGCGGCCACGGGAGCAGGCAGCAGCAGCCTGTCCCCCTTTGCCAGTGCACCCCCGGCTCCCTCGGCTTGGCTTATTGCGTTGATCAAGGGCGCAGAATGGATCTGGAGTTCTGAAGATGCAGAGAGCCCTTTGGCGTTGGAGGCGGGAGATGAAACCTAAGAAACAGAGAGCTAAGATGTTTTCAGTTTGCAGGAGGGCTTGGAAATGCCACTGATGCTTTATTCATCTCTTTTTCCCCCTGGAGATCCACAGTAATCTGCTTTTTCCTCTCTCAATGTTGAATTTCCTTTACTGAAAGTTAAAAGGGACAGTGGCAAGTTAATTTATTTTGGAGATGGACTGTTTCTGTCTGTGCCTTTCATAATGCCTTTGGATTATTAAACCAGGATTTTTTACTTAGTTATTTCAAGAAGTCCAATTTTCTTTCTGTGCTGTTCTACTTCTTTCTCTCCTGGGAAAACCCCAATGACTTGGTCCAGCCCATTTTTTTATTTTTGTTTTTCCCCTCCAACGCTGGGGCCTTTTCCCATCAGGTCTTGCTGCTCACCGGCGAGGGCAGCACTGCCGGCACCAGGCAAGGGCAGAACTTGCCCCACAAGCAAGATGCGGCCGCATTCCCCAAACAACCAGGAACGAGACCGAAGCTGAGTGTTTTGACACATGATGCTCTGTTGTATTTTCAGTCCAGTAATACACATTCATTTACCAAACACAAACCAAGTGGAAAGGAAAGCAATCATCAGCAGAAACAAGGGTACAAAACTCAATTCCAGCAGCCTTCACAGAAGGGATAGTCAGTGTTCACAACGGCACCATTGGAAGGCAGAGACACACGGAGACCTGCACTCACGCCCAAAATGGAAGCTCTCGTTTTGGTGATTAGTTTAGCTAGAGACACGATTTAGGAAAAAAAACAATCCCAGAACTGTGACTTTTGACACTGTTTTTCTCTTTTCCCGAGTGTCAGGAAAAAGTCAGGTAAGTCAGAATTATTTACATCTAGGACATTTTATGAAAACACACTGGGGGTTAAAAACAGAATAATCACAAAGATTTGAAAATACAAGAAAGCAGGCAGGAAAAAAAAAAAAAAAAAAAGAGAAACCCAAAGAGGATCATTGCATTCAGTGGTCTGATAAACAGTTTGTGTGTGTGTGTTCCACTTTGATTTACCTTAGTTTTGCATGTTTAACTTGATTCCCACAGCGTTATGCTCCTGGTTTAAACCTCGATTCTGCAAAGCTCCTGGTTTCAGCAGGATCTCAGCTGTGCAACAGGGATTGCCCATTTGAACCCATTTGCAGAATGAGCGCCACGAAAGTGAGCATGCATTGAAGTCTTGCGGGCTGCCCAAGAGATGCNCAAAAAAATTTTAAAAAACAAAAAAAGAGGCAAGAAAAAAAAAAAAAAAAAAAAAAAGAGAAACCCAAAGAGGATCATTGCATTCAGTGGTCTGATAAACAGTTTGTGTGTGTGTGTTCCACTTTGATTTACCTTAGTTTTGCATGTTTAACTTGATTCCCACAGCGTTATGCTCCTGGTTTAAACCTCGATTCTGCAAAGCTCCTGGTTTCAGCAGGATCTCAGCTGTGCAACAGGGATCACCCATTTGAACCCATTTGCAGAATGAGCGCCACGAAAGTGAGCATGCATTGAAGTCTTGCGGGCTGCCCAAGAGATGCCAGCCTCTACCATCTACCCGGTTTGGAGGCCCCTTGCTCTCCTCGCCTCGGCCACCACCACGTCCTGCAGACCAAGTCCCTTCTGCTGGAAAGGCAGAGCAGCAGCTCGGCGGCTGATGGAGGGGGGCAGCTCAGACCAGCGTGGATTGGGGTCTTTGCATTTGTAAGGAGGAGAAGGAAGTGGCGTTCATCTAGAGGACCATCGGGCGGCTTCCCATGGCCCATAAATGCAGCTGCTGGGCATAGATTACAACCCCCAGACTGCCCCAGCTATGAGTGCACAAAAGAATTGTTACACCAAAATAACAGCAAACCAAGTCCGAGTTTGATTGTGTGTGGATGTTTTCTTGGAAGGAACAAAGATATTGTAAATTATTACCAATAGCTAGGCAAAAATCCCCACAGACAGCACCAGGATTTTGAAATCGTTTTGTGAAACCTGAACAAAAGAAATGAAAATGAAGCATTTGGGGTTTAATCCAGCAAAGGTGACATCAAGTCAGGTGAACTTGCTGGTGGCTGCCCTGGATGGGAAGCATGTTTGCTGCAGCAGCGCCGGCCAACTTGGGCCGCTCAAGTTTTCTGCTTGTGATAAGCACTTCCACTGGAGAAAGCAAAGTCCCACTTTGTAATACCAACAGACACGTCCTGTGTTTGTGTTAGCTACAACATACCTTCCTGGGATAAAAACTGACAGATGCACTTGCTAGCTCGGTGACTCCGTTAACACATCAGCCAACTGCAACCAAGGTCAGACCACAAAATGCTGCCTCTGCGCATGTCCAACAGCAGCCAACTGAGGCTGAGACCAGGAACTGAAGCACTGGAATTCTCTGACAAATTATTTTTAGCAAAATTCTTAACATCCGATGACATTTATCCCTCAGTTTTTAAACCATGCATCAATTCTACAATGAAACATTTATCCAGTCCAACATCTATACAACAATATCTATATTTTAAAATACCAGAATATTAAAAAAAAATGAAGATATGATACGGAGTGTGAGTTCCTGAAGTGGCATATATTAAGGAATAAGTTAAAAAAAAAAAAAAAGTATTGTACTCAGATTAAACTACAAAATAAAGCCTAAGCCTGGGAATAACATCTCTCATTTTGTATAGTTCTAATGAATAAATGCCACAAGAAAGAGTTCATGTTTCCAGGCTTGCTAGTGCTTGAATCCACATCACTTGTTACAGTACTGTATGTTTGCGAGCAATCCTTTGCAGTTTGAAGGTATTAAAAGCAAAACCTCTCTGGCATTAAGGACTAACAAGTAGTGATTGTTCAGGTGCAGAAATCAACTCTCTCAAGGTGCTAAAACTCGCAGGCTTCTTAATATAAGAAATACAGCTCTGGCTGGCTCTCTGAGAAGGGCTGCAGAGGACAGACCGGGCACTGTCAGCTCTGAGCACGAGGGTGCAGATGAGTCGAGCATCCGCTGGATATTGCTCTGGTCCCATCATCTGTCCAGGGCATGCAGAGCTGTACTCCATTAATACCACCGGAGTTATGAAGCCCCAATAGTTTGCTACCACCTTAAAAGACAATATAAGGATAATTTAACAATTATAAAAATCTTTGCTAATATGGGGATGAGGACAATAAGAGCACTTAGAAGATGACAGGAGTCTTACACTTCTTCAAGGTTCACGTGTACGGGTGGTAGGGTTGAATGCTTCCTTTTCAACTATGAATACAGATCTGTGTGACTTACAATGATTCTGACAGGCTATAATTGTTTGAAGTTAGCAGCTTTGTTCAAACTAAACCAGCTAAAAACATATCAAGAGATAAAAGCTCTGAACTAGCACTGATGTGAAATAACAAGACACCTTTGATCTCCCCTGACTGCAAATGGTCGAGGAACGGCATATTGCTCTGGCTCTGCAGGGGGTGACCCCAGGTCGATTTTTTTTAAGGGAAAAAATCAAGGGAACATACTTATCTGCTAGCAGCATGCCAGCCAAAAGCATCAGCCGCTTGGATCAAAGATCATCACATAAACTGCTGCCCATGCACTTCCAACAGGCTAACCAGACCACAGATTCACCAAACAGAAAGGAGTAATTTGCAATTGCATCTACAAAACACGAGCATAAAACAGTGGGAACTGTAGGAAGTGGCTGACGCTTGGGCTGCCTGGAGGAATGTTGGTGTTCGTTGCTTACGCAGGCGACGCAGCGTGCAGAATTACTTGGTGCCTATTTATCTTTCTGAAGATAGAAAAGACAGTCAGCTGAAACATGCCGCCAGCTACATTTTGGGGATAGCTGGATGACCAGTGCGATTATTCTCCAGTTAAAAAACAGGTGAGACTGTTGGAAGAGCCAAAAAGGAAAAAAGAAAATTGATTATGAACTAAATTAAACAGCAGATCAGCTGGACTTTTCACTAAGGAGTGTTGGGCACCTGGAGGAACACAGGTCGGACCTCACCTGAGACTCAGCTAGTGAAGGCAGTCCTTGGCTGCACGCACAGCAGAGGAGCTCAGCCTCCCATTTCTGCAGATCCGGCTCTCGTTAGGCATTTCTAACAGCCTGCTCTTAGTGTTTGACACAGTACCGCCGGGGAGCACCTCTCCCAACACTGCAGAGGGTGCTGAACATGAAATCGGGAGGCACAGCTCACCGTGGGACAGAGGACGGCACAAAGACCCAGGGTGGCACCCACCAAGCCATGTCCTGGCCCAAGATGGTAGTGTTTTGCCCAGGGATGCTGAATCAAATCACTGCTTCACTACACCGTGAGATGTAAAAAAGCTTGGAAACTGAGTTCTACCTGTATTGGGTAGACATCCTGTGCAACTGGGCTCGAGATCGTGGCTGGTCTAATAACAAAACAGATCAGAGACAAGGTTTTGCTAAATGCTCCCCTTCCCCATGCATTCACCCAATCTACAAAGTGATGTGTCAGCTCAGAGCGAGCACAGCTGGCCTGATACTTCATCTCTAGCTTAATGGGCCTTTCCCTTCTTTTAAATAGGGAACAAAAGGAATGGAAAGAAAAGTCTACCTACGTAATGTGATACAAATGCATGAGTAAAGGGCCCAGACTACAGAGTTCAGCTTAGCCCATGCCGGCTTTTGAGTCTCTGTTCTGGTCACACTCAGCGCTTTGTCTTCCTTCAGCTCCAGAGATCTAAGGCTTTAGTTTAAAACTCGGTTCTCTCCTGGACAAAGCCTTCACGCACAGTTTAAACAAACTGACACGCTGCATTTCTGTAAAGGCCAGAAAACTCCACTGATTTCCAGCACCTTCAGCTCCACTGAGGCTGCCCTTTGCCAAGACCTACGCAGTGCCATGTTGCATGTGAGGAATGCTGATTGCTCTAGCTGTAGTTAAAAACAGTATTTTTTTCCCCCCTAGAGGGGAGAAGAGGCCAAAATACTGATTCTGATAAACGATTGTTCGTATGTTTCCATCTAAGAAGCAAAACATCTACGCTTGGCAAGCTGAGATGGTCAGACAGCCCAAGCTGGCATCAGCAGCACTTCCTGACGGCGACGGAGCTGCACGAAGGGCTCTGACAGCGTACGAGGCCAGGTGAGGGACTCCAGCAAACCGACGCACGGGTACCTGAAAGCCTGAGAAAGCACACGCACCCCACAAGTCCCATGCAGCCACAGCACGATCACGGTACGTATGCAACCACAGTACACAGCTGGCAGTAGTAACAACAGCAGTTAGGATTTGTTTCCTATCCTAGGAAGCAGCCTGCATCCTTAAGGTGCTCAGAACGTGTCTTAAGAAGTAACTCCTTCAGAGAAGAAGCTTCTTATTTGCCATGAATTCCAAGTCTTTCTGCTCCTCTCCTTTGCTAGTGTTGATTTGCTTGAAGTTCCTCCACCAAAATCCTTCAGAAAGGCACATTAGCTTGGTGGAGATCTTTTCTGCCTCCCTTAGCAATGAACAGCTTTCAGAAATCACATATTGTTCATTAACTTGTCTCTAGAGAACCAGACTTTAAAATGTAAAGCAGTCTACATCTTCTTAAGTCCAAACCTCCATGGGTACCATGGACTCCTTTGTTCCGACGGAGGGAAGCAAGTACTCTTCCTCCAGAAATCGGAAGGGGAATTGTACTAGAAACCCACGAATCTTTTTTAATTCTTCTGCTGCTTTCGCGGGATCATCATTTGCTAATTTTGGTTTGTTGATGAAATCACGCAGCTGGGCTAAATTATTCACCTGGTCACTGGGAAGGCATCGAAACACCTGAGTGAAACAGAAAGAAGAAGTGACAGGTCAGTGCAGGGCAAATTCTGTGATGTGGACTTTCCAAGAAAGACCAAAACATCTAACACATATTCCCCTGGATGGGAGCAACTAAATTAACAGACTGGAGAGCGAGGAGGGAAAAGGTGCGTGTTTATCTGTGGTATGGCTGAAGCACGCAGAGAGGAAAGTCCAGGGCTTTCTCTGATCACTGCAAAAGGTCATTAAAAACCAGAAGTAAAATTTGCTTCTACTCCAGTTACGCTATGGCCAACTAGAAGTAAGTAAGTACACTGGGGTGATGCAAGGATGCACACAGTCCAGCTTCTCGTTCCCAGCTACTGCGTTTCACTGATGCTGCTCATTCAGTCAAAACATCCGACCGACTCCAGAAGCCAGACCTGCTGCCCTGGCCCTCCCGGCTGCAAGGGGACAAGGCGTCACCTTATCGAAGATGGTGGCATTGCGAGCTGCTGTGGAGATCCACACCTCCTTGAAGAATCTTTCACATACCGGATCCTCGTGGTCTGGATTGAGATCAGAGCCTCCGAGGACAACCCTGAGAAGAGAAAAGGAAGGGACTGATGCCTGCCCAAGACAAAGCTCCTGGTGCTCCCTGTCTTGAGAAATGCCCAGAAAGGGAAAGTATCCTTGGGACTTGCCAAAAGGCAGCCCTGCATGCTCCCAGCACGCCCTCCTGCTGCCATAGCATCTCAGCCCTAACGCTGCCTGATTTTCTCCTTTCTTTCTGTGCAGTAACTGTTCAGATGGGAAATGGGGGGTGGGGGGAAGAGGAGAAAGAAAAAGGTCTTAATGAAAAACCGGCTGTTGTGAGCCAGATGGTTGCTCTGAGTGAACAAACTTCCATTAGAAAGAGACACCACCACCCAAAATTGAGACAGTGTGAAAACAGGATCTGGAGGCTAAACATCACTGTCTTGTTTATGAGCTCTCCTAGAGAAATCCCTGAGCAAACTGATTTGTAAGTCAAACTGCCGAGCCAAGGACAGGAATGGCAGGAGAAAGACTAACTCCAGTAAAGCAGCAGCAGAACTCTGGGCTAGATCCAGGCCCAGCAATTCTAAATCAGAGACAGCAGCAGCAGCCCCGTTGGTCTAAAGGCTTTGGCCAGGTGTGAGCCTGAGCACGCCCTGGCTGAGTCCCCACGCCCCACCTGAAGCACCGCAGCCGGAGGGACTGGGCGAACTTCCCAGCGCTGTACTCCTCCCCGTCCATCACGGAGGGGACGGTCTCGGTGTCCTGCACGATGATGGCTATTTCGCTGTCCCGCTTCCCCAGCATGCTGCGGTCGTTGATGTTGGCAGAGCCTGGTGGTGGGGGAACAATCAATGGTGATGCCTCACCGCCACGTGAGACCCTCCTGCTCACCTCCCACCGCCGCCGGCATCCACACACTTCATCTCCACGGGGGCACACCTATGGCTTCGCTAGGTACCATTAACCTGCTGCCAGGCTAATTTTTAGCTCCCCCCCCCNGCCAGCTGAAGGTGGAGGCTGGATTGAGTTAATTCCACTTATTTTTGAAAGGGGAGAAAAATCAGCACAACTGCTTCATGAGCACCACCCATGTCATGCTGCTCAGCACCATGGTTCAGGCTGCACAGGGGTGGGAGCTCTGGGAGTAAGGGATGCCACAGCTCACCCCAACCTGGGGGCTTCCTTACTGAAACAGGACTAGGACGAAAGCAAGGCCACATTTTTGCAGGCTTTAGGCTTGGAAAAAGGTTAAATCATAGCCAAGCCAAGGCCAACATTTTCAAAAGTTTAATTTCTCTGTAACTTCCCGGATGCTTTTGCTGAAGGATGCTGCAGCTTTCAAAGGTCTTGGTTTGGATAACAAGTTAACTATGGAAGATGGGCTCTCTGTGTAAATCCCCTTGTCTTCAGTAATGTAACAAGGGGAAGTTTTCCTTTTGCATTTGGAAGGCAGGAGTTTTGGGGGAGTTAAGAGCTTAGTCACCATCACTGCTAATGCAGTAAAGCACCTGCTTTACTGGAGGCCCCGTGCCTGCCGCAGCACCAGCGCTTTCTGACGGGGTGCATGGGGTGCGACGCCCAGCAGCGGGACCCGTGGGTGCCCAGCCCACCGCTCACACCCTGCGAATAACCGCGTTGGTCCCCAGCCGGAGCTGCTGGAGGGCAGCAGCGCTTCCCCCAGCCACATTTCTACCGCACGGCTCTGTCTGTGCCCCTCGCACGTCAGGGTCAGCACGGCGGCTGCAGCCACAGCTGGGAGCTCGCTCAGCCCATGCATGCGCAGCAAGATGCGACCAGAGCCAGGAGCCAGCAGGTCACTAACCCATGGAAATGAACAAACAACAAAAAACATCCGGACACAGCCCCGAACTCCACAAGAGACCCCCAGGCACCAGTCAGCCATTTGGCCTTCCCAGTGACTCAATATCCTCACGGGGAGCTAACATTGCCAGAAGAAACACCAGCCAAGCCCCCTCAGTACTCTAACCTCCCCTCATCACCACACAGCCTCTCCTGAGCTTTATTTCCATGCACCTCCGTCTCTTTTTGAGGTGGAAATGCAACCTCACCGGCTCCCCATCGCCCTACCAGCTGGCATGGATATATATGCGGTTAAAAAAAAAAAAAAAANAAAAAATCAGCCCTCAGGCCTGGAGAACGGAAGAGAAGAGCTGTCTCAGGCCCTTGGACCATCACACCCCCAACAACATTGCTCCTGCTCTAACAATAAAACCACCTCCGGGATGCTGGGTGTACAGGAGACGTGAGCTGACCCCTGGGAGGGTAACAGAGGAGCAAGCCTAACTGCGAGTCATCCGAGACGACGGCTGAGCTGCTGCTTTGAATGAGGGGAGTATTTCAACTCTTGCAAAATCTGGTATGGAACTGTTCTTTGGCAAAGTTCTCATTGCTGATATAACAGATCGGAAAGGGTTTTGTTAAAGAAACAGACCCAAATTCCGCTCTTCCACTGCTGTGTACAATTCAGAGCCTGAGGTCTCTTGTCTTTGCTTCATGGTCTCATAATAAATATGGTAACAGAGACAGATGAAATGATATCTATTACTTGTTAGAACCTATTTCCCCATTCTTAGGGAACGGAGCTGATAAATGACACATGTTGTCCAAACCGTCCAAATTTCACAGCACATTCTGTTCTTTATGGAACAGATGACAAGTCTCACAAGTCTTCCTGCTAGAGCAGAGTTTGATACAAGACAGATGGACAATATTCCCTCACTGGGATTCTCTTAACTGCTACACAGGGATTTAAAGCCATTTTAGAAAAACAAATTAAATGACAGCTTTCCAAATCCTTTTCTCCCTCCTACCTAACCTCCTGATGAATTTATGAGTTTGTTTTTTAACAGCAAAATATTTCACAAGAAAGAACTCACAACACAGGAAAGCACTCGGCATCGCAGCCCGCACCGGGCACGTGGCTAAGGGAAAATCCCGGTACAACCAACCAAGGCCCTCCCGCGAGCGCCCTGCTCACCGATTATGACTGTGTTGTCATCAGCAATAAGCAGTTTGCTGTGAACGTAAATGAGCTCGGTGACCAGTCTTCCTTCCAGCTCTGCATATGTTCGGAGTCCACAGAAGGAAATGTAGTTGATCCACTTATCTCCAACTGAGAATGAAGAGAGAACAAAACCAATGGGATGAGGGAGGGGGAAGGAGAGAGAGAAGAGAAAGGATCCTCTTTATGTAAAGCCCCATACGAACAGCACAGTTTACTTTTAGCATCTTGTGTTACAAAACTTCCAGTACCTGCTTGTGGGGTAAGTTTGTTCAAAAATAGACTTTAAAAACACCTGTGGGCTCTCTGATCCACTGCCTGCTCAGATACTCCCCTCTGGTGAGAAATGACCCAAACCTCCCTTGCGTGGCATGCAAATGGTCACATCTGATACAAGCACCTTAAAATAACTTGATTCCGAGACTGTTTTTCTGCAGGGTCTGCAGAAAGGAGGTTGTAAGCAGGTGTTTTGCCCACGCACAGTGCAGAAAATATGTCCCAGTGTAATTGCCTACAGTGTGTATTTACACAAAGCACCAGAACTAATGAGCGTTATGGATGCCTCGCATTTACGATACACGTTTTTCACGGTGCTCTGATTCCCACCGGAGCATGTCCAGGCGGGCGCCCTCGCGGGGAGGAAGCAGCCGGGAAGCGGAGCTGCCATCAGGCAGGTTTGTCCTCTGCAAAGCTGGGCTGGGACTTGCCGGGGCAGGGTACAGCTGCAGGCTCGCTGCTCCCAGCAGCATGGCCCAGCTCAGGACGTTTTCCAAATAACAGGATCCTGAGCAGCTGCAACTGCGCCGCGCTCCTCCCTGGGGTCCCTCTCTCCTCCGGATCGGGGCTGCATCCAAATACAAGGTCTGAAAGCCAGCCAAGGCTCGCACGACCTAAGGAACCTCCGCGCTGGGAGGCTGTGGAGGCTGAGGTCGCTCGCCAGCCCATCGCGCGTGCGATGCTGCCCACTGGCATGAGAACTCAGTCCAGCACACACAACCAGCACACACCAGTACGAAGAACAAGCCGTGCCCAGCCAGGAGCTGCAGATAGGGCCTTGCTGCCCAATTAATATTTTGCAGGAGGCAGCGAGACTTTCGGTGCGCCTCTCCCCATCGCTTGGGGATGGCACGGCTGCAGCACTCCCGGCTGTTGCAGTTTACATAATGCCGCAACTGGAGGATCTCAGCTACAGGCTATGGATGCATCTGTCCAACAGCAGCATCCTATGACCATAGGAGAGGAATACAGCTCTTACCCTCTGCCTTCAGCTGGCCCAGGATTGAGTTTTCTCCTCGGCACATGGTCCTGGAAAGAAGGTAGGCAGCCGTGAGCGCCATGGAGGCTCGAGGCAATGGCATATGCTGAAGCAGAACCCAGCGAGGTAAATTGCAAACACAGATGCCTTTTAAATACCCCATGCAAGCAAAAGAAACACAGTGCTTCCAGAGCACACATTTTTTCCACACAAATGGTGATGTATCGAGGACTGCTCATTTCTTAAAAGAGTTCGTACCATCAGCATACGAACTGGGAAGCATTTCTGCCTTCTGAAGCACACAGCAATGATGATGAATATGTTACAAACAGGGCTGCCACGGTATGAGCCACAGGGCTGGCTGTGAGGGGACCTCAAGAAAAACATGTAGAATGCCAGGTCAGGGAGTTTGTGTGAGTACTGCTGGTCTGGAAAAAGCCACAGCCAGTATCTCATTCAAAAAAAATAAATGTGAGAAATTCCCAAAGAGCTACAGTTGCCCTTGCAGAAGAAGGCTCATGCAGAAGGGTCTGGTTTAGGAGAAATGCAGCTTTACTTGTGCTTGTGTCCCCTGCCCCACTCGTCCCTCTGGGGGTGAGGAAGGAGGCTTGTAGGTAGACACACAGCAGAGAAGGGAGGGACTCCTGATCGGGGAGTGAGGTGACAGGACAAGGGGTAACGGTTTTAAACTAAAAGAGCATAGCTTTAGATTGGACATTAGAAGAATTTCTTTACTTGGAGGGAGGTGAGGCCCTGGCACAGGCTGCCCAGAGAAGCTGTGGCTGCCCCATCCCTGGAGGTGCCCACGGCCAGGGTGGATGGGGCTTTCGGCAGCCTGGTCTGGTGGGAGGTGTCGTGCCCATGGCAGGGGGGTGGCACTGGATGGGCTTTAAGGTCCCTTCCAAGCCAAACCAGCCTATGATTCTATGATTTCCCTCTGCAGCCTGTGTGCACCCTGCTCACGCCACAGCCCAGAAGCTCTGCACATCACACTGCATGCAGGGAGTCGCTAATGGGTCAGGAATTGGGGTTTTGTGTAGGGGCAGAGGGGAGCCTGCAATGCTGGGGCGAACAATGTGCCATCCCCATCACGCAGAGGGGACCTTGGGGGTCTCCAGTGGCCCCACTGGTGCGGACAGCGTGCGGTACCTGTAGTTGAAGTGCATGATGGCCTGCAGCGCGTTCCCCCCTCCCGTCGAGATGTCGCCTTCAAAGCCAGGCAGCAGCGGGATCACCACGTACACTCGGAAACGCTTGTTTTCCCTAAAAGGACAGTTTGGGGAAAATATGAGCCTGCAAATTTTGCTGCTTGGTCTCGCTTTCTCTGTGTTGACTGGCTTGGTTTCTGTCCAAGGCTAATACAGAAATTTTAAGGGATCAAAGCGTGAAATGCATTTCCAGATTCAGGGCTTTATCACCTGTCACCAGCACTTCAGCAAACGTTCAGCCCATCGGGGAGAGAAGGAATACTTTGTGCTCAGCAGGGGACAAAGATAAAGGAGCACATTTTCACAGAACTGGACGGACAGACGAGTTATTTTGCAGATTGTGCCTGTCGCTGGGAAAGTTCATTTGAGCACCCCAGTAGCCCAGCCTCACCCATACCGGCGCAGACTGGTGCCCGACAGCAGAGATCACAGAGCTGTGACAGGCGGGAACCCAAATCCAACCTGAAGCACCCACTCCACGCTGGCTTTAAGAGGCCAGAAACAAGGGAGAAGCTCCGCGGCCAGAAGGTCAACCAGGGCCCAGGGCACCGCCCACAGACGCTGCGCCCTGGCCGCGACC
>VXAA01007303.1:846435-891528 GCA_013399115.1 Anseranas semipalmata
AGGGCCGCGGAGCCCCGCTGAGGCGGCGGCCGCCAGGGGGCGAGCGGCGGCCGCCGGGCGCTTCCCCTCCTCAGGCCGCGCAGGCGGGAGCGCGGCGATCCCGACGACGGGGAATTTTTATTTGGTTTCCCCAGCGGCCCCCCCGCAGCTGCTGCCGTCTGCTTTGGCAGCAGAGCTCGGGCATGGTTAACGTGGCCGTACCCCTGCGTACAAACGGCGGCGAGACAAGGGCTGTTTGTGCTGCGAAGATGATACACCGACAAAAACCTCCTGCACAAAGCAGCTTGTTTGTCTAAGCCCAGTGTTTATTAAAGTAGTTAAAGATCCACCCATAAAAATAAAGAGGAAGCCCAGACAAAATATTATTAATTACATCATTACAAAATATTTAGTCTAGAAGAGGAAGAAAAGTAGAAGCTTGACTAAAAAACTTACCGCAGAATTAAACATCCATGTGTCACCTACGCTGCTTTCCCCCAGCAGCTTGGAACATGTGCATTTCATACAAAATGTTTAGGACTGCATTTACTTCTAATCTTAGGCGATACCAAGCACTTGGGAGCATGCACAGTTTGAGTCTTGTATTTGGTGAGGAATCACCGACATTAAGTTAGCACAATAGTGACATAAAATTGGAATAATACA
This sequence comes from Anseranas semipalmata, assembly GCA_013399115.1. Lineage (NCBI taxonomy): Eukaryota > Metazoa > Chordata > Aves > Anseriformes > Anseranatidae > Anseranas > Anseranas semipalmata. The sequence goes on from VXAA01007303.1 coordinate 847,081, forward strand.
GAAGTGAATCAAGCCTCACATCTGAAAATGGGTCACTAAAGAATTTGCACAATCCCCCTTTTATTAGACTTCTTGACTTCTGGACAGAATGATACCCTGAGCAGAAACCTCATATAAGAAGAAAGGCTTAACAGATTACCTGCAGAATTTGCTGCTACCTCAGCAGCATTGCTAAAAACAAGCGATGAAAAAGGCCCGTGGCAACCCGTTCCCAGAGGCACGAAATGCGGAAGGGGTTTCCAGGGGGACACCGAAGTGCACAGAGCAATGTCCGGACAGGGCTGCCCTGATGCCTGGTCAGACCACAGTCACGGGACTCGCTTCCTATGGCGCTGCTTTTACTCTGCTTCACATCTTGCCCAGCGCTGGCACGACTCCTCACTTACCCTGGGTGAGAAAATCCACCCCAGCCCTTCATCCTTAGCTTGCTTTAATTACTTGGGCTGTACATTGCTGCTCACAGATCACAGGCAGCTCCACCCTGTTGGTAATGGCATAGCAGATAACACCCATGCTCTCCCAGTTTGAATAGTGCTTATCTTTGCACAGCACCTCTGAATAAAGCCTGTCTCACTGCATTCGTGTGGCCTTACAGATGCTATGGCTACCCCAGTGTTTCAGAGGCAGGAGCTGCAGTCTGTCCGGGGTTGGCCTCTTTTACCCAACTGGGAATTTGCCAGCACAAGTGCCAAAGAGAGCGAAATCTCTGAGACTCCAGAGAGAGCAACTCTGAGAAAGGAACCCCCGCAGAGCTCTGGATAACTACAACATGGAAAAAATAATGACCGCAAGGAACTTCCCTGTGCATGGCACAACAGCACATGAGAGGTGAAAGAAAGAAGTTTAGTAAGCTTTCTGTGTATCAGCCCAGCAAGAGCAGGATGCAGTTTTAGACTATGACATAGATGTATCTTAAAGACAGACTCCAAAACAGCAACCTTAAGCAAGGCTGTCCAGGATCAAAGCGAAGACAAGCCACTACCTGTGGTATTCACGTTAGCACAGTGTTAGGCATGCTCACGTAACAGGAGTGTCTAACATGCAGCTAGATTCGATCCATCCAGGAACAAAATGCAGTCCCCCTGCAATGGCTGGAGGTTGTAAATATCCTCCGGCACTGACCAGAAAAAGTGTTTCCAACAGTAGCTGAACCCTGCAGTAAAATCCTTGAAATGTGTTTGCTTCCTCAATTTAAAAGCAATCCTCTCTACAGATTATTTAAATAAGCGACACGTCCCAGTTCAACCTTCTTACCCTACCATATAGACCAAGACTTTTGCTCTCCACGAACGTGTGACCTTTACGAAGCATAAAGGACTTGCTTTTCAAACAAGTTACATCATTAAAAATACATTTGCACCAGGGTAAGTCAAAAAAAAAAAAAAANCAGAAACCACTGAAGAATCTCACTGCTGCAAAAGCAAGTAGATATTTGACCGCACAGGTTCTGTGTTGGAAAAGCTATTGTATAGTTGTGTCCATTAAGATGTTATTTTGAACCACATTGTATAAATGCATCCGGCAGACTTTCATTGCCTTGTTAAGAAGAGGTTACCTGTGAGCTTTAAGAATCCTTTGAGCAATTGCATCCCCGATCTTGTTCCAGACAACTTTGTCATCAGCACAGCTAATAAAAAACTGGTTCTGCAGGAAAAACAAGCAAAACTACTTGTCAGATACTGCCAGAGATGAACAAAATAAATATTTGCATACTTTCTTTCAGACAAAGAGCAACTAAAGATATCTGTGTTTTGTGTGCTGTCTGAACAAATGTTAATTTTTTTTTTAATTAGATGATGTGTGTGTCTGTGCTCACTTGGGGAATGAATTGGTCCTTATTGATCACTCTCTTCAGACAGTTCATGTAAAGAACAACCTAACAAGAGGCTAACAAAAAAAAAAAAGAAAGAGGAGAACCAGCGTCTCTGGCCAGCCAAGGCTGAGATTGCTCCTGCACAGGAGAATCCTGCAGCTCCAGGCTGCAGGGATGTGAGAGCAGCCCTGTGCGGGGGGGCTCGGGCATGCACGGTGGGCAACTCAACCCTCAAGAAGAACTACCCTCCTGATGGCTGCAGGCCATGCTCAGCGCATCAGGATCCTGCTGCTTTCCCTCCTTTCCACTCACCTCTATATAGATGTAGTGCTTGCTGTTCTCTATCACGCTGATGTACGCGTTGTGGATGGACTCCTCGTGGTACTTAATGCCGGCTGACCAGTCAGCAGCAGAACGGATCACCTGAAAAGCAAGAGATGGACACCTTCGCCTCTGCCCCATCCAGGACGGCCCAGCATTGCAACTGAATTATTTCAGAGGCACTGCTGCCTCTCAGGATTTCACTAAATAAGGCAATATGTGCAACATTCACCATTTTTACTGCATTTGTAATAAGTGAAAAGGAAGCTTAAAAATAGGATTGTTCCTTAATAATGTTTTGACAGAAACGTAAGTGCTCTGTCCTGTTGCTGCTTTACTACCTTCCCCCAACAGAGTAGCTCTACACAAATCAGAAGTAGCACCAAAGTCCCACTCTTGCTTAACATCTTACAATAAACTGTTTTTAAAACAATCTGAATTTCCAAGCTTTAGGGGTGCACATCCAATCAGTGACCTCTCCTCTTCAGCTGTTTTTCAAGCTGAGGTCTCCAGCTGGGTCAATGCCTTTTTCCCCCACAAAGGAGCGGTATGTAATTATACAGCCAGCCTGATAACACTAACCACATCTTTGTCATGTGCACCTGAGGTCATTTATTTCTCCTGCCGAATTCTTGCAAAAGCCATCCAACTTGCTATTATATGACTTTTAAAATTCATAGCAGTTCAACTGCCCGAACTTATTTTTTTTTTTTTCTGGAAATTCACTTGTAAAGCAGATACTGCGAGATCCCCAGGGCACATTCTCCCCCTGCAAGAGAGCCAACCCAACATGAGAAACAACCTTCGCTCATGCCCTCGGCCGCGATAGCAATCTGGTGGCAGCCAGAGCTCCCCGCTCCCGCATCCGCCTCTCCTGCACTGCACGACAAGCAGCAGTGAGGGCATGCCCTGCGCGGCGTTCTCCTAGATGGGTTTTTAATTACATGTCAGTACTCGCTCAGGGAAAATAATTACTCTTGATTAGCCTCAGTCTTTAAATGTTGTCAAGACAAAAACATTGAAACAATAGCCTTAAAATATCGCAAAACAGCCACTATAGCAGCACACCAGTTCATTCATACACGGGACGAGATCCAAATGCTACGGATCTGTGAAATGTGCATCAGTATGTGCAAAAACTTGTCCTCTTCTGGGGCTCAGCCTCATTTTTCCTGGAAATCCCCCCCAGTGGATTTCTTTTCTTTCTCCAGCTTTGGGTTTGCTCTATGTTACCATCCCTGTCCCTCCAACAACCCCGATACCCTTGCCCAGAGCTCAGCTATCACTTTGTGGTCACCATCCACCATCAAAAGATTTGCTGCTGGCTGTAGCCCAGCTGAGGGCCTTCTGGCACTAATTAATTACCCCAACCCAATTTTGCATTAGCCTCACGTACAAGACCAGGAGTTGCACATGTGGAGGGAAGAAGTAGCGTCAGAAGATGCTGGCTTTGGCAGCAAAATGGATGCAAGGCGCTCCAGATGGGCCCCTCAAAATAAAGGAAAGTTATTTCTAACCTGGATCATTTCAGAGGCCAGCACTGATCACAGTGCAGCTCCACAGCCATAGGGACAGGTGAGGAGGTGGCAGGAGAAGACCTCTACGGCCACCAAAGGCAGCATCGCCCAGCTGCAGCATTCCCCCCCCCGCCCCCCCGAGGAAACGAAGCCACAATTGTGGCAATCAAGGAGAAACGCACACCTTGACATTTCTGACACTGACCTCCCCTCATCACTGCAGCTTCATCTCTCACTCCTGGAGATCTGTCCTCTCCTGACAGTGTGTTTTAAATGAACTGTTTTAAACCTGAACGACTTTGCCAGGGAGAAAATGTCACAAGCTACTCCCAGCCCCACCACCAAGAGCTGGTGTCTCCATCCTCCCTTCTCCCCTCTCATGGAAGTCTCACAACAGCAGTGCCAAGTGCTGCGCCAGGCTTGTCACCTCTAACTCCTTTAAACGATACAAGAGTAATAAATTTTATCCTTGCTGTGGGCTAATGCATAAATCCTGAACAATACAAGCTCTCCTGCAGACTTCAGAGAGGTCAGGGCTTTAGTCACTGACAGAGCACTAAATCTTCATTGCATTTACATCATGAACTAGATATTGCCTCACCACGCCACATCTTTTGCAGAGCTATCTTTGGCTGATAACTGCAAACTCTGGAATGGAAATAGAGATGGGAACAAGCTGGCACTGCCTTTGGCAGAAGGCGTTCCGAGTCTTGCAAAATCCATGTGCAATCGCATCGCTATTGCGAGCAAAGGCCAAAAGTTCCAACGCGAAAGGACGATGGATTGCGCCTGACCCACGCCCCCACACCGCATCCCTCGCACGCCGCGCTCGCCCCCCCTGCCCACATGGGAGCCCCTGCCAGCGCCGCTCCTGCTCGCCCTGCCTTCTTCCACACCCTCCCTAGAATGCGCTCTTCTGCTCTTCTCTGACAAGGAGAGCAGAGCCAGATGGCACAACGAGGTCAAGATCTGTTGACGACAGGCCAGTGGCTCGGGCTAGCAGTAACACTGCAATCCCCACAGACCCTTTGTGTTTTCTCTGCCTCTGATCTGCCCACAATTGAAGACAGATTTGCAAACAAGCTCAGAAACAAGAAAACCGTCAGCCAGACTTTCTACAGTCACCCCACACCCAGGGACGTTCAGGGCAGTAACTTCTGGTCTGACATTTGCCTGTACAGTCCCTCCACAGCACCAAGGCGAGGATAACGTGGGCTTGGCTGGTGCCTGAACAAAGGATTCGTTATCAGGACTCTGACAGGCCTCTAAAAGCTGCAACTGGGCATAAATTAGAAATGAGCAAGGTAGTTTCAAATCAATAATTCACAAGACAAACCTGCTCTCTTTTCTGTGCTTGCAGCATCGCTGAGAGCAGCCCGTCATTTCCTGGAACGCCTCAGCGCACGCGGCAGGCAGCGGTCACCGTGCTGGCGCCGAAGGCTGGACACGCGTCTCCTCCTCCTCGGGCTGATGCACTCAGCCAGCAGCCCTGTGGCATGGGGCCCAAGGGAAGTTGGACCTGGGGCTGCGCTCAGTGTAATTCTTCCTTCGGGAACTGCTTCCAGCTTTGTAATCAGTATAGACTAACCTTTTTCCTTTGCTACAGCAAAGCCCATCATTTAAAAGTTAAGGCTTATCATGCGGTTAGAGTGTGCTCTGGGGAAACAAGCCCCCTGGCTTCCATGAGAGCAAAGTTTCCAAATAAGCTGGTGTCACGGACATGGCCGGGGAGGTATTTGCAGCCACAAAGAAGCATGATAATGCCTGGAGTGAGACCATTTCTCAACATGCTGCTAACATTATTTTGGCAATTGATGTAAAATGCCCAAACCCATTTGCATGGTACGAGGATGACACACTCCCGTGCTGGCCACCCCTCACACCATGTGGCGAGGCACAGACAATGCCCTGGCAACCCACAAATCCAGAAAAATGTATCTTGTTACACCAAGCTTCCCCAAGCGTTGCTGTCATCTGGGTGGACCACTGCTTGAGAACAGTGAAGGCATACATTTTTCCTGGGTTTGGTCTAGGCCCTTTTATTTCATGCATCTTTTGTCCAGAGACACCCTATTGCCTTGCCGCTTCAGTGCAACTATTCTGACTTTGTGTTCTTCAACAAGTTCATGTTTCTGCTGGTTAATACTTATATTCAATATATGCACCAAATATAGCTAATAGGTTTTAAATATAGCTATCTTTGCAATCATGACTGTCAGAAACGAGACTGGGCTGAGCGTGCAGAAATGCAGAGGACCTACAGGACTGAGGGGCAACATAACAAAATGCAGCTTTCAACACAGAAAGCAACAGCCATGAGACTCTTCTTAATGCTGGGCTTTAACTGACCACTACCCATCCGGACAAGGCACTGGGGGCCTGGTAGGTATCTCTGAGAAAATCTGGGATAAACACTCAGTGGCCAACCCCAACCCACCAGCCCACCCAGAACACAAAACCAAATGCTGTGCATTGGAGGAAGAGCAGCAGAAAACAAAACAGAAAACTATACAGCTACACAAAGTCATGGTGCTTCCATAACTTGAGTACCACATGCTGTTCGGTCCTCTTACCTCCAAAGATAGAGGTATAAATTAATGCATTTCTTTTTAAAGAGTTGCATTATTTTATTGTAATCGAGGATCTGACCACCTATGCTGCGAGCTAAATTAAGTAGGAGTTTTTCATTTTATATTTTCAAGTTCTGTCAGCTAGTGACACTTCTTTCTGGAAAGATGAAAAAAGCTCTCTTAGGAGGACGTGAGCAGGAGACCATCAGCACCCACCTGGACTGTGGCATGAACAGCCTCAGGCACCTGATACTTCAATTCATTAGCAGTTTGCTGAGATTTTGGCAACAGGAATGGGTAGGACAGGGATCGGTATTTGGGCTTCATGATCTGCCACGGGGAAAAAAGAAAAAAAAAAGTCCTTGAAGAGATTGAAACACAGCAGAATAACATACAAAATAAAAACAGCATGCCTGGGGAGGGCACGTGGACAAGTCACGCTGAGCGGGGCCATATGTAACCCCACACCCTGTATTCCCAGTGGTGATGCCCACTCCCCACCTTGGTGAAGTTCCAGCGCTGGATGAAGTGTCGGGCCACGTCGCGCGCTGCTTTGCCGTGCACCACGGAGGAGATGTCATGCCAGGGCATCCTGGGGGTGGTATATCTGTCAATGAAGTCTGTGGGACAGGAAAGCACATTTGGACCTCTTCAGACAAAAGACACAAATGGGGAAAACTGCAGCATCCCCTTCCTCAAACTAAAGCTTTCTGGGACATGGCACCAAGGGCTGTGCAGACTGAGCTAGACTCATCACGCAGTCACCCACAGTTGACGTCCATGGACCATAACAGGAGAGCTGGCCCTAGAGCCTTTCCAAGGGAGTTTCGCTGCTTCTTCCTAGCAGCCAAACCCAAACAGTCTCATGACTTCCAGAGTGCAAAGGCACTTACCAGCAAAAGGTTTGTCAAGTTGAACCCAGTCTTTAAAGACGAAGTTGCAATAGTCTTTTCCATGCCAGAACCTGGTTTCCCCAAGCAGCTCGCCAACACCCGTCTTCAAGCTGCGGATGGATCCTTTATCTGTCACAGGCAAAGAAAACAACAAAAACACACACTCCAAAGTCATGACTGTCCATCGCATGGCATTGGTGACAGACTCACTGCCATGGAAAAGCCTTGGTGGACTTGCCAGTCCTGGTCAGCTGAAGCCGTTTTCTCCCTAGTCTTTCTGTTGCTTTCAAAGATGCGTTTCAGTATTTCTTCTTCCCTGTTTTAATATTTGTTATACAACCAGGACAGGTTATATATATGAGTTTGTTATGGAACCAAAATGCTGAATTCTCTCTACACTGGACTAAAAAATTGCCCTGTAATTGTTTGTCTTTCCACCTAAATGTTACCATGTGGGCATCCACTCACAGCTGTGACTGACCTTAGTGGATATATGTACAAGAATATCACATATATCATCTATATCATCTACTTAATGTGTTTTACAATACTAACTCCAACTTCTCTGCTAGATTGTTTATGATTTTGACTCTACAGTAGGGTGTATCGCCTGTAATATAAGCTAGTCTTTATTAACTAGAATAAAATGATTTAAAAATTTCCTCTTTATATATTGTGGTTTGTTTTTTGTTTTTGCTTTCCAAATAACAATGGCATCTTTTGACACAATTTTACATGTTGAGCGAATGGATCCAGAATTCCAAATCAATAGTGATTAAAAATGGTCTAAGATGTCATAGACGGGGATATTCCCCTCCTAACAGGATCTCTTTTCTAGAGCTCATATGCTGAGTGTAGGGTGAGCTTTTTCCCCCTCCTAAGAAAACTAACGTTAGCCTATACCATAGACATTTAACTAGCATTATTTCCTTAACCTGAGAGCAGCCTTCATCTAACGTATCAGACATTAGTGCAGTAATTACACAGTAACACGCCACTAGCAGAAGTCTTCTAACCCAACCACATCACCAGGTAACCGCAAAAACCCCTTAGCACAGCAAACCTTTCCATACCAACAAAACAGACATTGGCAACAGTGGAATAAGACTGGTGCACACAAAGCAAGCCCTGCCAGCACTGTCATAACCCCCGCTGAGCCGAGCCAAGCCATGCCAGAACTGCCATGCAGCAGGATGCACCACAGCTGCTCTAGGGAAGCATGAGTCTCTAGTGAGAGTCCAGGTGGAGCTGGGGAATCACTGACTCTGCATGCTCCAATGGGAATGGATGGGACATGCTGTCGAGTCAAAATGCACTTCATGTCCTGAGCTTTGGTGATTGCACCCTGACTCATGAATGAGCATGAGGTGACCACAGTGGAGACTGCACTTCATTTCCACATGAACCGAAGGCATCTGTTTCTTGTTACGTGCCACTATTTTGTAATAAATATTTTATAATTGGCAATTAATGCCTTACAGGAAGACATTAATAGGAAGACGTTGAAGAACTGCTCCTCACTCCATACCAAAACTCAACAGCATCTAGATGAGGTGCTGTACTTAAACAGCCCTTTCAGCAGCACCTTTCGTCATCAGTCCAGAGATCAGATCAGATCAGTGCTCATAACTACCCAACCTCTTTCTCAACCAAGTATGCTTTCACAGGCTTTAATAAGGGCCAGATCAGGGGCCCAAGTCTTCATCCAAACATTGGTCTGGCAGCTGCCACTTTGCAGTTTCCTCTCTCTGTGTTTGCCCTCCTGCATCAGGCTTACTTTGAAATATCCAGTGCAGAAGTTCCCAATTCTAATAATAAGCCCCTTCCTTACAGGAAGAGAGCTGCTGAAAAAAATCATATTCCAGAATCAGAGCTAATTTCTCAGCTGTTCCCTGGCATTACTGCAATTTTAAAAATTTATTTATTTTAAATTATCTTTTTAAATCTATGCTGCAGGTTTTGAAGCACCTGGAGAAGGCGTTTTTGTGAGGATGTCTTTGGAGGGGTGATAAGGATGCTGGCAGAACAACAAGCAGCATAGGCTGATCCTGGCACCCAACCTAACTCTCACCATAGCTACAATGCAAAAACATCAGCAGCTAAAGCCTGAAGAGGGTTGCACCTCTGCCTGCCTCCACTTACCCTCCCGAGGCTCAGCGAGCCCCTGTTTGGATTCAGTGTGGTGATGGAACATTTTCAGATGGGGCTTTAAACTCTGGATTAAATTCGGTTGACTTCTAGGGGAGTTACAGTAACCTGCAGAAAGTCAAGATGCTCTATTTATGGCAAAAATGCACATCCACTTCTGCTACAGTGGTTCCTGATCCTGTCTTATGACACCTTGCATGACAGGAGTTCAAATGAGACATCAATTTGCTGAAACTACAAGTGACAACATGCAAAGAACCAAATTCAAGACCCAGCCGGTTTTAAACCAAACAGATAATAATGACTTTTTACTACCTCAATATACATCCTGAGCTGACTGCAACCAACCCAAACTATGTTCCAGCAAGGCCTCCTCCAGCCAGGGGAAGGAGAAAGCTCTGCTGGGAGTGATGAAAACTCAGGTAAGTTCCCACCTTGAGCATTTACAGCTTCAGGAGCAAAGGACTTCAAGGAACAGATTTCAGGAAGAACTCCGTACTGGAATGAACGTCACGCTGACCCTTGTAATTTTAGCTTTGAAGTCAGTTTTTACATGGGGAATTAAAAGCTGCATTCAAATATTCAGCTGGTGAATAGTCTCTCCTCTTCAGCAAGTGGGTAAAATGGGAATGGTTTAATTTAAGTGAACTAATTTAAACCTATGTAACCCTAGCCTATGAGAGGGGATAATCATATTCAGAAATTGTTTCTCTTGTTATAATAAATACAAGTTGAAAAACAAAAAAGATTCAATTCTCCCTTGCAGGAGCAAAAATCTTCCAACATTATAAACATTAGGTATCATGTACACTATATCATGTCATCTGGCAGTTCATAACAATTGCTAAATGCAAATCCACTTAAAACTTTTCTTGTATATTTTGCAGTGACGCAAATTTACATATTGTCTAAACATAGTTATTATTCTGATAGTTAAAGAATTCATCAACTTTTCTTCTTTACAAAGAACATATTACCCTAGAAATTATGTGAATCTGCACGTACACCCACCCACCCACCTCCGCACAATGTTTTATATATGTCATTTTGGTAAAGCAGAGACCAAAAACATTACTTACTCGATTCACTGTCTATGCTACTGACGCTATCAGCATGGTGCATGCCGTGTTTATGGAGATGCTTGTAAATACTGAACCTTGAAAACTTCTTGGATTTTCCTATCCCTTTCATTTTTGCTGCATCTGGGGCATCATCAGCATTCCTCTGGAACAAATTGCTTTCTGGGGACGAAGTTTGAGACTGCAAGGCAATGTGTTCAGACGACTCTGCTGTAGACTTAAAAGACACAGGACATTACTGTAGGTGATGTACAACCACATTCCCCTTTAATTACAGGTGATCATTCCTATCACTGCTCAGAAACAACCAGGAGCCAAATTTTGCTCCGTGACAAAAACAACTCTCATCTGCTTTGGTGGGAGCTAAGAATGGCTTTGAGGGAGAGAGTCTGTATCAAGGAGGCACTTAACAGGAAAGCCCATTAATACTAGCAGTATATTCTTCAATCAATTACCCATAAATTTACTCTGGATTACTACTCCCCTTGTAATTCTCACACACTGAGACCTCTTAAATTTTTTTATTTTTTAGAGATATCTAGTTGCATAGAGACCTGGGTTAGCAGAAAAGCTCAGCAAGTGAGGCACATGCTGAGGGCCCAAGTATCCCAAAGTTCGGAGCACTCTCGGAGCGCCTACTGTACATTTTTAGCTAAGCTTTATTAAGAACACAGCCTCCAAATTGCGACTGCTGCTCCAAGGGAAACCCAGCTGTCTATCTCCATGCCCTAGCAGGGGTTGGGCAGGATCTAGCCCCAAAGAGTCGTTCGGTGCTCAGATACTTTCTTCTTCCCGTTACTATTCCTCCTTCAGCCTCCTAAACCCAACCCTATGCTTTGAAGTGGACACGGCTTATTCATCCCCACCGCAAACCTGACACGCAGATGTCACACAGCCACCAGCTGGAGCAAGCTCACTTACTGCCAGGTTGACCATCGACACCGACTTCACCGCGCCCATTCGCTTCACGCTGCCCACGTCAGTCAGGCGATGCTCGTCATCGTCCCACCTGCCGTATGCCAAGTCGATGCCACCCACAAATGCCACGGACTGGTCGACGATGACGAGCTTCTCGTGGTGGGCCCACAGGTACACGGAGGAGGACACGTGGTCTGGGTGTCTCATCACCTGGGGAGAGAACCAGCACCCAAGCTCAGCGCCACTGCCCAATTTGCACCTCCAGCCGGAGCGCTGCCCTACATTTATTTGGCTGCTCAGGATGACAGGGAGAACGCTGGAGCTCTTAAGAGATGCATCCACACCGATGCTGTGAATCCTGAACGGGGGTACTCCCCTGCAGCGACGGTTACTGCTGCTGGGAGAGGTCACGTTTACAACAGCATAGCTGTGCTCACAAGAGGATCATTGTCAAGGAATGTGTTTCAACAAGTAAAATAATGCTTTTGGCACAGCTGTAATAGCTGAGCTTTCAAATGCAGAACCTGATATAAAAGAAAACAACATATTGGTGATCTGACTCACTTCTTTGGTTGTTGCTGCTACATAAGAGAAATGAGAAGTCAGATTTTTTTTTTTAAATCAGCAAGTTGTTTGACATTTGTTTATGACATTCTTTTGACATTTGTTTATGACAAAGTCACTTCTGTATCTAAGTATACAGTATATAGTTTTCTTTTTAATGTTAGAGGAAAACCATTAGGCTGACTTCCTGAGGAAAGAGCTGCAGTTTCACCTGGCTGCTCCCAAAGCCTGTTACGCAGCTACTGCATACCTTCCTGTAACACCTTCCTGTTTTGCTGCAAAGATGATGGTGAATTAATGCCTCACTGTAACAACTGATCAAGTGATAATAAATCTATTATTTTAGCAGTTTGCCCATCACCCTCATGCATAACATATCATATTAAAGTGTATATGCCTCTAATTTTAAGACACTGGATCTAGCCTTAGCTACTGGTTCATGTGCCACGATTTGTTTTCTGCTCCGTAGCAGAGCAGCAGCCTAACAGCACATAACAGTGCAATGATGTCCATTTATGACAGGAATGTAAACAGCCAGTGTTGACTCTCGTCATCTACGTACAAACAGGACTGCTGATGAGACAACATTCTCAAATCGTAATTTTCATTTGACGTAACCCCATTAACTTGTCACATGAAGTAAGTTTCTCATGAATTAGATGAATAGCTGCTTTGACAATTCTAAACTAAGCAACTTTATGTTCAATTATAACCTAAAGAAATGAAGTTGCCATGCTCAGATGTCGTAATCACTGTACGGGTACATCTTCACAGACAGTGCCCGGTGTAATGGTGGGAACCACTGTTCTTCCAATTCACACCCAAATACACTGAGGGTCAACACTAGCTGTCAAGAGCAAATGAACGCCCATGTCCTTCGCACAAGTGCCTGACATGCAATTACCTTTATGTTTGGATGGAGATGCATGAGTGTCCGCTTGCTATATTCACTGTTGATCCCTAGGGCAAGCTCCACCTCTTTGTACAGCATAACAAAAATTCTCACTCCTTGTTGCTGTCAGAAACAAAAAGAAATACATGGTATGCAGACATTTCAGTGGATACAGCCCATTTCTGAGGTGAGGAAAAGCAAAGAGGCAGTAAACATGTTGTTCCTGCAGACAGAAATGCAGATCAAGGTTACTCATTCCTACACACATCCTTCCAGATCCACCACCGTGACCCCACGGCGTGCAAGGGCCTGCATTGCTCAGGAAAGCTGCTCAGCCTCCAGAGGGCTCAGCACCCTGATTCATGTGTGCAGAGCTGAGCTACACCAAAGCCTAACAATTGTGCTTGTGTAACTGTGCTTACAATAGCTACTTTTAAACACCCTTTGAAGCAACATTTTGCAAACATGATTCACTCCACATATGATCATGTTGCATGTATCCACTGAAATTCATTTTTCTGTTGCTTTGTGTTGCTCTGAGGTTTGCCTACAGTTAACAGCATGTGCAGGATGATACCAGTGTGGTCAGATGGACATCACTCTCCAAAGGAGATGCAACCAAGTGAATGCCAGCAAGCAAGTTCTTTCTGCTGGCAGAGCTAAACGAGTTCCTGGAATACAATGAGCAGGACTCAAAGGATGGTGCTTTTTGTGACTATAATGGTATCTACATGAGGGTTTCTAAGGACACCACTATGTGAAAGCACTAGCAAAACTGCCAAGTACTTCCCAAACCTCGGCATATGGTGATCACACACTGGGACAACTTCACCTGCTATAAATCACTGCAGCTTCAAATCTCGCAGTAGAGTTTGCCAGCTTAAACTAAGGGTCTAACCTTTCCACAGTCTTTTAAGTTTCTATTCCCACAAAGCTGCTACTGAGAGTTTGGGCAGTCTCCAAATTGCGGATGATACTCTGCTCTCCAAGGGAGCACCGCATATGCATAAAAGACAGACAGCCTTATCCCCACCTAGACACCAGCCTGCTGTCCGCCCTGCTGAATCAAAGAAATGCTGCAAGTGAGAGAGCAGGTAAGCATTTCCAGGAGCTAACCTTGAAACACTCCTGACTCTTACAAGGTATTTATAGCCACAGGAAAATCCATGTCGACATGACAAACAAAGCCAAATCCTTCCAGTGAGTATGCCCTGTGGCCACGTTTCATTTGCCAAAAAAATATGTCTACGTCCAAATCAACTAATGTCAGGCACAAAAAACTTTTTTTTCTAGGAACATGGAGTGGGTGAGGACTGTGAAGATGACTGGGTTGGGAGGGGAAGGAGTCAAAGACTATTTGAGCACGTCCACCTGGACTCCTGCCCTTTTACACAGCAATGTTCAAGACTCTTCCCTGGCTGTGCCTCCCTTCCTGACTCACTGCTCATGTGGGGCAAACTACCAGCTCCAGCAGTGGTATTACCACAGGCTGGGTGAACAACAGAAACGCAGCCCGCACTCACAAAAACCTCACACTGATCTTTTCTGTCTGGCTCATTTGGCTCCATGAAGCATGTTCTCTTCTGTCTCCATCCGGATGTATTCTTTGAAAGCAGAGTATAACCAACAACAAAATAAACTGTTTTCTGAGATGAAAATGGAGGTAAAAAAAAGTAAGCAACCACAACTACTAGTTCTGGTTTTCTCCCCATATCTCAAAGTGCTGCACAAGAAACGGAGTGTGAGCACACAGAGCTTTGCACAGGAATCCTTAGAGGGAGTGCCAGGAAAGGCACCAGGTCAGCAGCAGGTCTGAACTGTTCTATCCTGGAAGAACAGCAGAGAAGGAGATGCTTTATATAAGCATTTGCTTACTGTACACAAGGATTTATTAACTTGGATAACACAGCAATGTAAATAGGAGTCTCTGAGTCATGTTTATCACCTCCTCCTTTAGAAGTTCAACACCACAGTGCAGCTCTAGGGAGTATGATGCCATTTGTGTTTGTACAGTTTTTTGCAAAACACCATTCACCCTAATCAAGCCATACGCTTTGCTGAAGCCCTTTCCTGATGTCCCTTCTCCATAGCAATGCACCAAGACCCTCATGGCCAGAGTCTCCACGTGAGAAGCGACAGGCAGGGCAGACACAGCCAATCTTCCTCCTCGTAGTGGCCACAAAAGCCACGAGAATATAAAAAGGGGTGGGTAGGAACAGAGAAAACTAGGAGACACACAGGTTATGTGTCAGCTACCAAAAAAAAAAAAACCCACACAAAACAAAGCCTCTTCTAATCATATATATAAAGTTATCCTTGGAAATAAAAATAATATGAAAACAGAAAAGCTTTTCAGGCTTTGGCCTTTCTTATGCTCTCTCTAGCAAGGACCTATGCAATATATCATTATGGAAGCCAGACGAGAAGGCTGTAGTGAGTTAGCACGAGCTTCTGGATGTTACTGAGCGACTTTTTGCTAACGACACCCTCACGTTCTTGGAAGACTGACGGTATCTTTCACAGCTTCAGCTCTGAAAGCAGCAGCACACTCAATACACTGTATTGACATACAGGATCTGCATAGCACAGTAATGTACGAACCACCTACCAAGAACCACCACAAAGTCCTTAGACCTTCCCGCACCTCTAAGTTACATGTGCCGCAAGGAAAGTGCTGAGCACCAACAGCTCTCTGACCCCGCCTGGAGCTGGGGCAGTCGCAATGCAAAGCTGAAGCAACCCAAGCTTGAGGAGTGGAAGAAGCAATCTGAGGATCTACCCTTCTGCCTCTGAGCTCTTCCAAACCCAAACGGGGGGAGCAAATAAAAAAAATGTAGCTTTGAGGGCCACCTGATACAAAGCTTGGCCTGTGCCAACTTTAACTCTCATTCCTATGAAAATAAATGGTGCAAATGCTCCAGTCCCAGCACAACCCTCCGACTGGGCGGGTACATGGGGTTTACTGCGGAGCGAGGGATGAAGCTGGAGCTCACTTACTGCTTTCCGCTTGAGAATGCAGTCCAGCCGCCAGTGATTTCCTTCAACAACAGGTCGTTTCATGAAGATTTCTGGGCTCAGCCTAAGAAAATAAAGGTGTGGAAAAACATAGCGTATGTAGTCTGCAAACAAAGCATTGGCCTGGATGACCAGCTCAGTAAGCAAAGAAATCAAGAAGTTTATATAAGTGGATGTGAAGGCTCATGTCCCACAGTGATGCATTTGCCAGCGTCACACTCTTTGTTTTTTAATAACAGAGCATTACAGAGGACAGGGGACATGTCCAGCACATTCGTCTTAGTATTCAATAACCCAGGAGACCAAATTTTACAGTGATGTATAAATGGGGAAACTTGCACTCTACCTATGAAAGAAAGACGCAAAGAAAGAAAACACCAAGGGAGATTAGAAAGAAATGTGTACATATAAAAAACAAACAAAAGTGCAATTTCAGTTCTCCTGATAACTTAGGCTATCTAAATAGCATAGATGTGTGCTGAATTTTCCTTTCTGCCTAAACACTAAGCAATATGATATTGCAACCGGACATTTTAGTGATTCAAAGCTTTTAAGAGTTACAAGGAAGAATTAAGCATTTGTGTCTAACTCCTGCAAAGCAAGGCAACAAAATTTCACTTCACTTTTGTACAGAGCATAGGAACTTGTGCTTGATTAATGCATATTGCTACATCTTAAAACCATGCTTCTGGCAAGACCATTTTTATCTTAAACTCCAAGTTTCAGGTTAAGTTTTGCAGTTCCATGGTATGTTAACAATTGACTGTTGCTGAATCAAATGTTAAGAGACACAGGGTCTGAAACGCAATGCTCTTGCGTTGCTACATGATGCTGCACCTGGAGCAACAGGAGCACTGGGTTCATCTGTGGTCATGTTAGCAAGCAGGTTTACCCCAGTCAATGCCAACATTGTATTTCGTTTTCTCGTAATAATTGCCACCTAAGAACTAATCCCCCCAGTTCCTACAGGCAGTAGATAAGTAGTAAGAGATTCACCTTACAGATAGAGTAACTCTACCCCGAGGCTGTGTGAGCACACATTTTCTGCCTCAAACAGAACCAGAGCATTGCATAAGCATACTGAATTATGAGGAAAGAAGTGGGCAGAGCCAGGTCCTTCAGCAGCCGCACAGCTTGGGGATGGGACTACTGAAATCCCCCTCCATTGCTTGCCCCATTTAAGAGCACAGCAAAACTGCACCCAGCCCAGTTGCTCTCAACGCTGGCGTGAGGCTGCCCAAAGCAGCAAGAAGGAGCAGAAAGGAGGGTCCCATGCAAGCTAACACGGGAAGAGCACTGCCCTAGTCAGAGGTATTCAAGTGTCCATGCTCCCTTACAAGCAACACACACCACAGCACTTGCAATTCAGGTGGTGCCTCCAGGAAATTTCAGGCCTTTCCTTGGAAGGAGACAACCAAGCTGTTGATTTCAAGCATGCACTGTTGCTGCCAACCCTCCTGAAAAGGCCTCTGAATACAACACAAGATGTTTGGGTGTGCTGCCAAACCATTTGGCCGCACAGCTATTTGCCATACTGTAAGGCCTCTGAACACTGCAGTATTGTCGGGAACGTCCCAAGAGAGACAGCTGGTCAGAACCCAAATACATAAGTACGAACCACCAATCTGTGATGAAAATTTCTTCTTTAGCGGCTTCCATGGCATTCGCAACATCTTCAAAGTACCACTTAGCATTTACATACCTGTAAAAGCAAACAAAGCACATAGATTTATTTTTATTTCCCACTTAATCAAACTGAAAGTTCACAGTTGAAGACCAACAGGGTTCTGTGCTAATGCCATTTACATTCTCTTCTCAAAATCAAACACAAACCGAATTTCAAGAATTAGGACAACATGCAGGGAGAATTTCATGCTGCTATTAGTAGCTTAATGGAACAGCACAATAACAGATTATTAAGTGTCTCTTGGTACTTCTGCCAACCACACACAATATTCCTTGGGTTTCATTTGATGTGCAAGCTAGTTTTGGCTCTCAGGAAAGGATGGCGTAATGGTGTTAGCTTTGATTTACGGAAACCATTTTAGCAGCAATAGCTGCAAGACAGAAGCTGCAGTGAGAGCAGGGGTATGGCCAGGGTTTGGCTCCAGCTAGAATCAATTTTTTGAAGTGCTCCTTAGAACAGCTTAGTGCAATCAGGTTACACTACACATGGGAAGACTTCTTTTGGGACTGCATGTGTGCATAAAGCCCAGTTACCCTCAGACTATACCCAAGTTTGCATTTGCTGATTCTCTTCCATTGCAAAGCCAATCTGCAAGGCCTGTGGCTGATGTTGCTGTTCTAGCAGATGAGTGACACTTGCATCTGAACACACCCATGGTGCCTGGAAGGGCAATGCTGTGTTTCAGAATGAGAATCGGCCTTGCAAGTGTTGTGAGTGGGACACGTGAAGAACGTGACCAGCCCGTCAGTCGCAGAGCAGCACAGGCAGGACAGGCTGCAGCACCGCTGCTTTGGGAGGAAGCTATGGAGAAGGAAGCAGCCAGAGAGGCAGGCATTTTCATTAGCACCTGCCTTACTGTGGGTTCACAAGCCAGAGCCCAAAGACCTAAATCCTTCAGAAATAGTGTTTCCATAATCAGAAACTGTAATAAAAATTGAAGCCAGGGATAACTTAATGAAAGAGGAGTTCTCCTTTTAATTCGTAAGCATCCTGCCAATTACACATGCATCAAGATACCACTTCTACCGTTATAACAATAACCCCCTGATGTGTTCAAATCCCAAAGAAACTCAACGTTTCAAGATGCTACCAGCTGCGACGCAGAGCCGTACAGGACAAAAGCAGCCATGTCACCCGGACAGCCCGGGGCTAGTGCAGGACGCACGGGCTGCTCCTGCTGCGGCAGAGCACCGTGGGCACCGCGACACGGCCACCAGCTTGCCATGGTCCCCACATCTCACCACTTGGCCAGCGTGTTCTCCTGCACGGCCGCGTACGACCTGAATCGGTGCTCCGTGAGGAAGTCCTTGCCGTGCTTCCGAATGAATTCGTCTATTCCCTGCCTCCACCACTGGGCATGCCTGTAGCTGTTGCACTTCAAAATCAGTGACCTGTGAAACAGATGACATATGGGGCAGGATGCTGCAGCCACGTACATTTAATTGGGCTGCTTCTCGCTGTCTGCACACATTGCTAAGTGCACCTGTATTGGTCATGTTTTATTTAAGCTACAAGTAAGGAGTAGCAAGAGTCTGCTTTGTTGTTTTGTTTGCAAAAGAATACATCCGCACTTACCTGCTCTGAGGGAATATCACAGTATTGCTCTGGCAATAATAAAAATATACCCCAGATTTAAATGAATAGCACCAGCTTAACTTGGAGGAAACTCAGAGGTAGCTAATCCTGTATTTTTTCCCCACGATGAATTTATACTGTATGCTACCATGAATATATTAAATAGCTCTTCATCCCACCTAGCACATCTTTTGTGTAACTCTCTAGCTGGGATGTAAAGTGATGCATCTTTGCTTGGAGCATAAAGGAACAGTAATTTTCTAGGTCCTCTGTAAGTAATTGCTGCAAAACCAGACCACGCAATTCCACATGCACTGTGCCCCCAGGCCCGAGCAAAACCTGGGGACGGGCTGTGCGGCTGAGACACCAAGCCCCTCATTAAGGCATGGAAACGACCAGCCCCGGCAGGTACAAACTGCACACTGCCAACGCCGGGAGAGACGCCACCAGCTCTTTGTTACAATAGCAAAAGCAAAGAAAAAAGGGTCTAGATAAAGCCTGTATTTCTTACCTAGAGAGATTGTCTATCTGCAAGCCGTATTTCGTTTCCGTTTCTTTCTGGCCTATCTTGATGTTGAACTCTTTATCCACCAGCAGGACGAAGGCAATGGCCCCCGAGTCCGGCTTCATGTAGAGCAGGAAGGAGTCCTTCACCACCAGCCACCTGCAGGGGCAGAGGGAGGTTAGCTTCCCGTCCTTCCTGACGGTCTTCAGACGCCAGCCACAAAAACTCAATAAAGAGAGAATGTATTTCTGTCCAAACAAGTGCAAACCACCCACCAGGGAAAGGAAAGTGTTTAACTAAAATGTAACATTTCTTTTCAGGGGCTGCATACTGCAAAAAGACACGCAATTAGGCCTAACTATTCTCTCAAAGAGAAGGAAAGAAACAACTTCACTAACGCACGTGAAAATCTCCTGCAGCATAAAAATGAGGCACATCTGATCACCTAAGGGAAGCAGAAAAGCCCAAGCGCCCATTTTATGAACTTGGGTAATAACTCTGATCCCAGTAAAAGACTTTTAGTGACTTTCATGACCACTTTTTACAGAGGTCTTTGAAAATACAGCATCTTGCACCTAACAAAATCAATGAGAATCTCCCTGCTCACAGATAAACTTCCCAGCCAGGAGCCCGGCAAGGTGAAAGGAGGACTCCTTTCTTCCCAAATCTCCATTCAGGCTGTATGCTATACCTAGAGGCAATACAGAAACTACTTGACAATTCTAGTATTAATTATGAAGCTAGGATCACTTTCACTCCTATCAGAAAATAAGAACAAGGCATTTTGGACAGCTTTTATTGCCAAGCAACAGGCACCCTGCTAGAAACACGTGATGAGAGATGACCGGCAGGTTTTACATAAATACTGTAGCCTGAAGGCAACTCTGGGAAAAACATGTTTTTGCTGTGAATGGCATTTCTAAATTTTTCTCTCCCTGCCGCGTAGCTGGGGTAACCGGCCCCCTCTGTCCCACACAGGTCTCCGCCATGAGACCTTTGCCTAATTCTTCTGCACACTCAAAAACACACACAGCAACAGAACGTATTGCAAAAATGTGCGAGTTCTCATATCTTTAGAAACAGTCCCAGCTCCTCAGCTACTTCCAGATCCCATTGTTTTCCTTTTTTTTTTTCCAGTGCCCTAAGTTGTCCCAGCATCACCTCACATTTGGTGCCAAAATGCCCTCCCTCCCTATCCCCATGTGGCCCATAACTTCAATCCCAAACATCCCCACTGAGTACAGTTTCAATTATTTGCCTTTCTGTTTTCCCCAGGCAGCTCCATGCCCATGCACCTTCACGGCATCACACCACCATCCTCCTCCACATCCCTCTCCCAAGCCCCCGTGGCCGTAACATGCCCAACCTACTAATAACTGAAACAAATTTGGGGTATAGAAAATCCAACGCCTGCACCAAAGCAGATTGTGACCCACAGAGACAAAAGAGAGACTGATTTTGCAAGAGGGGAGAGTGAGGATTGGCAGTGCGGGCTGGTGATGAAGCATATGCAGAGCTCTAAGAAATATGCACATTCAAGTTTTATGGTGCTTCCAACGTGTTTCGAACAGTGATTGTGAAACAATCTTGGAGCCTGCTGGATTTGCAGGTCTAACCTTTAAATGAAAGAACAACAACCAAAACTATACTCGCATACTACTTTTAGAAGACAAGCAGTATGCCCCATAATGTGTTTCCCCTCTATTTCACTACTTTCTTCCTCTTATCCAACAAAATTTAGAGGATATATTTGAGGATGTATTCTCCACTTGAGAAATCCATGAAATTATTTGTAGAAGTCAGACATAAAAGCAAGATTTTTTCCTACAATTCTTCATTCAATAATTCTTCCTGGGAAGTATTACTGTCACTTGTTTATTTATTGATGCCTATGCTCTGCCAGTCCCGGCAGGCTGTGGGAGGGGATTCAATGCCCTCTTGTGTCACTCTGAGCACAGCTGAGGGACAATCCCACTCCCAACACTTCCTTCATCCCATTTTTAGGCTCTAAAGGAGAAACAAGATTCATGGTGGAGCTGAATGTGCTACTGCCCCCCTACATCTAGATCTCTGCATAACATAAGGAAGAGTTAACTGAAAAGGCATTTTTTTTCCAGAAAGAAAAAAAAAAAAACAGAGACAACTTAATGATTTGACCTAGAAGGTGGTCAAATCCTTATCTCCTGGCGAAATCACTACAGATAACTTCTGTAAAATTGTATTAAGAAATACTGGAAAGACTACAAAGAAATAGGACCTTTTCTTCACAAGAACACAGTAAGATTTTGTTGGAAAAGAACATTTTTTAAGATAAGCTAACCCCAGTCCATCATGGTTCCACGATGCTGAAATCCAAAGGTAGATAATGACCTGGGGAAGCTCTCTCAGACAAAAATAGTATTGCTAAAAGGTGGGCACATACTCTTTGTGTTTTCAAAAGAAAAGACTTGCCCATGCTAGTAGCATGGAGAAGTAAAGCACAGGAATCCTTTCAAAGAGAGGGGGGAGCCCACCTAATACCAGAATCAAACTGATTTTCTGATGTACGGTTTTAGATATCAGAATTGGAGCAAAATGGAATGCAAAGATACCAAAAAGCCGTCAGCCAAACACACTGGGCTGAGGAAGGTAATGAAGGTGATCTTCTTTTTACAAATTGAGGATGGGAAGCTCAGAAAACCGAGATGGAATCTGGCTGGGGCAGCCTCCCTGGTCCACGTTCCCCCTGGGGAGGGACAGCCAGGCAGGTAGCCCATGAGTGCTTCCATATCTGCCAGCCTGGGGCTGTGGGACATCCCGTTTCTCCTCCAGAGCAACATGTCCCTTCTATGAGCTGTAGCCACCATCTTCTACACAGGAGGGACAGGGGGAAATAACCTGTGGACTCTTTTGACCCAAAAATCTGTAGCTTTTTTAAGAAAGCAAGAATCTACGTCTTTTGGGGAGAAAAAGGCACATGAGCATTTCCACACGTGTGCCCGAGGAGCATGCAGCACCGCCACCCTTCACCCCCCCAGCAGCAGCCGTACCTCTTGGACCATCGGTAGCACATCCTTCCTTGGCCGCAGCAGTTCAGGCCAGGTATGCGGTGGCCCCCGGAGCGCTTCATGACCAACCCTTCCCTGCAGGGACAGGAGCACGGTCAGGACGGGTGACACAGCTCGCCTGGATGCGCCCCACCACATCTCTCCAGTGCCCACTAAGGGATGGCTCCTGCCATCTCTAGCTGTGCCCGAGCAGCCTCTGCGCCACTGCCCCAAAAGCCAGAATAAGGGCAAAAATAGCTCCCCAAAAGGAAGTCATGCAGATTTAAGAAATGCAGGGCCCCATTTCTTGTGTTTTACAGCACAAGCACACAAACAAGCGGGTTGACAGGTTGTGGGGAGGGAAGGAGAGACACTCCATGACCCATCTGGTGAGCTGCAGCCCACGTCTTGCAGAGCAGCCTGCTCTCAAGACTATTTCCCAAAGTTGTAGTGTTTCTGTCTGAATATTAATATATTTTTATATCCAGATGGTAAAATATTCCCCAGTTATCAGTGAGCAAGGAAAACTATCAGTGCGAACACTATTTATTTATAAAGCCGTGCTCTTGGTGAACTATAACTTGGAAAAAAACAGCTCACAACTCACATGCCCTTTGGTCCCAGGTCGTGGATGAATGACAGCTGACTTACTCCAATGAACTCCATCTGGTGAAAGAAAAAAAGATTCCTCTGTCTTTTACACTCCCAAATCCACAGAACAGTTTGCTTCATCAGAGCGACTTATCACCAAGAGAGAACATACAGAGGAGCCCGAGCAGAAGTTAACCACCATAACTTAAGCATCTTCAGGAAGACCATGAAAAGTTATTTGGTGGTTGTTGTTTTTTTAATGTGCTTTGAAGAACGCATTAAAGGCAACCAGGGCAATCAAGATCACACTTGCCATAGGGACCCACTGGTATCCTCCTTCCTGGATCCCTGGAAGAACCAAGTTTGATACTGTCTGGGGGCCTGCGTGAACTTAGCTATCAGCCTGAATCCTCTCCTTCCTCTAGCAAACCACACAGAAAAGCTGCAAAGGGAACGAGCACAGATCCCTAGTGCTGCGAACACTCCATTCCCTTTGAGTCCCATATCCCACTGCCGTGCACCATGGGGGCATTCAGCTCCTCAACCCAAGAGCATCCTCCAAGACCTCCAGCAGGTCACTCCCGCTCTGCCTTCACCCGCCTGCACCTCATGCCTCTGCCCCATCCAGCCCCATGTGCCAAAAACCCACAGCAAAGTCATGGTGGGGCAGGACAGTGAAGCACAGTGTTAGGGAGCAGTGCCGAGCATGTTCTCCACAACTTCTGGTCTGTGTGACCAGGATGAGTCCCAAGGGAGCCCTAGGGCTGGGAAACCCAAGTACCACACCACCAGGTTCACCAGCAAACCTCAGATTCAAATCACCTGCCTCCTCCCGGCTTCTCCTGCTTCAGCAGAGGTTGCAGAGGAACGTAAAGATAAGCAAAGCCAGTGAGAAAGCACAGCATGATTACATTCAACTCTAAAAATAGGACGCCATGCAATTGCGACCGAGCAGGCTTTTCTTGGCAGAGCAGGACATTCCTGTCATTCTGCTGGTTGTTAGTCCTGGCCCTGTTAGGCAGAGAGAAACGCCTCCCCAGGCATCCCAAATTTACTGATATTCCTCCTCTGATGGCTGTGGAGGAGCCGCCCTGCATGGTGGGGGTTTGCCTGCAGCCACGCAGGCAAATTTGTTTAATTTATTATCACGCAAAAGTGCCCAAGTGCAGTACGGCACTCAGGGCTGCTCTCCCCTTTGATCCAGTGACAGGCAGCAAGCCCAGGGGAACCCTCTAACCACACGTTTTGGCAACCAAGCTTGCCGGGACTGAAGCCCAGCACTCAACCATGCTCCCAACCACAATCAGGAGATGAGATAGCCATGGGGCAGCTCTGGGATATGTCCACCCATGCCATGCAGCAGCTCAGATGACAACACCCAACGAAGGGCGTTCCTCCAAGGTGGCCTCTGTCACCTGCTCTTTGACAAACCAATCTCAGGGCCCTCGGCTGCAAAATCTGATTCTGCATAGGAATTACATGGGTGGACCCACAAGTCTTGGAGGGATTTGAAAACACTACGTATAACAAAGCATATCAGTTAATCTGGGACAGAAGTCTGTCCTGCAATTATGGTGAGACTGGCTCAGGCTCCCTTCCCAGCACAACCACCGTTGCCCCACAGAAGCAGCGGGAAGACAGAAGATCCTTCCCTCTCCTCACACTCCGCTGCTCCTGGGATCTTCCCGAACTTCTCACCACATCAATAAGGTCACAGAGAAGAACAAAGGATCTGTTGCTCTCCTCCAAGTAGCTTAAGGACATGAAGTAACCTCTACTCAGTAGAACCAAATGTATGCCTTCATTCTTTGGTGATTTCAGCCTGTTTTCAGACAGCGGCTAGAACAAGTTATTTCATGGTTTTACTCCCAACCTTGCTATCACCATTCTCAGTACGTGTTCTGGGAAGGCACCAGCTGTGACCTATGAACGTTTCAACCATTTCTGCAGTGACACTCAGAACGAGATAGGCAGCATGTGAAAATCCAGTGCATCCCATAAGCTCTACAAGAGGTCCCAAGCAGAATTCCAGGCCGGTTGTTTGCCCTGGATCTAATTTCCATTTCTTCAGAAAATGGCTGGCATTTGCCATCAGATAAACCAGAAAACTGGACATCTCTCTCACATTAGGCACACAAAAAACAAAGCACACAAATGTCAAAACCCTTCGAAAACGTTGGCTGCGAGCAGAAAGCGGGCAGCAATCTGAGAAGTGCTGAAACAGCGGCCCTTGAAGGGGCAGAAGAAAAACCATGAGGAGAAATGACTCGCAGAAACAGAACTACTACTCCATAAAAATGAAAGGAAGATTGTCTGGCAGCGCAGTAACCTGCTCTTCAGCCCACGAGTCTTTAAAATTGCAGTTACGGTGACAGAGACTGCCCAGCACGCGGCCTACGTGCTGCGTCAAGCGAGGCACGCCAGCCGGGAGTGCTGCCCCATGCTCCCGCTAGGCCCCGAGCCTGCCCACCGCCCGCGCCAGCTTCTGTGCTCTCCTGCACAAACCCCGCTCCTCTGGCTTTCTCTTTATCCACGCAATTATACGTGCTTCAAGATTATTTATACATGGAGCAGTAAGCAGGTTCAGGGCTTGGTTTGCAAAAAAAAAAAATCTCATCAGTTACAAGGAAAATTCCTCAGTGCAGTGGAAAATATCTGATCAAATGATTTATTATTATTATTACCGCATTAGCTATTTTTACTGTTACAGTGCCTTTCATCCGAGGTGCTCGTAATTCACAGAAAAACTGCGAGGGGAAGGCAGAGCAGCGACACGCTTTCATCTCGCTCACATCTGAATTCCTGTGCTGCCCAGCTGCCTCCCCGGGGAGCGGACATCCCGCTCTGGTTTCAGAGTGATCTGCAGCAGAATATTTTAAGTATGAGATACAGGCCTAGAGAATGCAGTTTCAATGACATTGTTGTAGTAATAACAACAACAAAAAAATAGGCACAAGTGATCAGCTGCAGAAAGATAAGCTGTGAAAGGTGGAAAACCAGCTGCAAGGTGCACGAGCCAGTCTTCAGCCACCCTCTTCTGCCACCAATGTCAAGCATGTCTGATTTATTTAAGCCAAACTTTCATACAATGTCTGCATTTCAGAAAGAATTCAGCAGCTCCACACTGTTTTTTCATTTAAGCTCTTGTTGTGAATTTTGTGGGTTAAAGAAAAAACATAAACAGTTAATTAGCAGCTGTGGCTAGCAATAAAATGAAATTATAGCACTGCTCAGAACAATATTGTTCAGCAACAAGATGCCAGCGATTTCTTACACACAAAATTGACTTATGCTAAGCCCAAATTTTAAAAAATATGAATTGTGCTAAAAGTCAAGTTCAACAACCCAAAATACTGAAGAGTTGGGAAGGCTTTGCAATGGTCTGCAGACCCCAGTGCCACATCAGAGGCAAAGGAGCAGCCACTTCAGATGCTGAGTTGTTCTTACACAGTACTGCTTCCACTTGAGACAAGGTTTTTACACTCACCTACTAAAGCTCATGCAACATGCTGTACAGACAGGCATGCACTGGTTCAACCAAAGCTATTTTTGCTTTAGCTTAGGCATCTTTCAACTATCGCAGCTCACGCAAAAAATAATGCAAACATCCAATTAATAATTTTTTTTATACTGAATACAACCAAGCCCACAGGCTCTGTTTCCTAATGTATTTTGGCTCTATTCCCCTAATTTCCAATTCCCAGAAATAAGTGTGGACAATTAGCACATTTAGATTCCCACAACATTCATTTTAATGGTAATTGTCTTGAAGCACTTCAACCCAAAAGTACTATAAAAAGGCTTTGGAAACAGCTAGAAGACATGAAATTTAATCACAATTCACATAGCCAAAAGGAAAAAAATAAAATAAAAAATAATTTTAAAAAAAGGAAAAAAGGAAAAAAAAAAAGAAAGGCTATGAAATCCAGGGTTTGATCAAAAATAAAATGTTTCTACCGATCTATTTGTGAACTCCACAGGAAATACTCTGCTACAACGAAAGATGAGAAATTAAGGGAGAAGCTGTAAGTTTTACATGAGAAGGCTGTAAGTTTTATCATTCAGAGCTAACCAGTCAAAGCTAGGGACGCTTGTACAGCTCTAAATGAGGATGCTTCAGCACACTCTACTTTCAGTCTGCAGGAGTCACCGCAGCAGCCAGTGGATCTATAATCTCTGAAACGTTACGTGCTCACCGTGCACCTGACTCTCAACCCACCGGGGACTTCAGGTTTGAAAAACTGCTACCAGCTCAACCTGTAGGCCAGAACTCCCCCAGGGTATGGCATGTCCTTGAAGAGGCAGCATAAAAAGCAGTGATCCCCTCACTGAGGAACAAACCACAAATACAAAATAAAAGAAACAAAGAGAGAATCAATTAAATTGTGCGAGTTGGATGCAAAAATGTCTCCGAGGAAATGCGATTAACCCAAGCAGGCTCTTTACAAGAACCGTGAGCTGTACATCTTGCTGGTCACAGCTTGCCATTGCAACTCCACATCTGAATTACAAAGAATTTAGGATTTAAAAAAACCTTCAGTGCAAGGATTTGATGAGAAGAACTTGCAGGATTCTAAATGTGCTCCAAAACTAAAACAGTGGCAGCATTTGTCAGCAGCCAGGCAAAACACTCCTTGACCAAAGGAAGAGCAAAGTGCTCATTTTGTTCTAAGGAGGACAAACACAGTTCCAAGGAAAATGCCAGAAATTTTCCATTTAGCGTCAAGT
This sequence comes from Anseranas semipalmata, assembly GCA_013399115.1. Lineage (NCBI taxonomy): Eukaryota > Metazoa > Chordata > Aves > Anseriformes > Anseranatidae > Anseranas > Anseranas semipalmata. The sequence goes on from VXAA01007303.1 coordinate 874,923, forward strand.
CAGAGAATGGTGGGTTTTGTTTTGTTTTAAAGGAAACATTTTGCTCCCTGCGCTTTCTCCCTGCGCAGGACCCACTGCCATTAGCAGCAAAGTTCCCACTAAACGCTTCGCTGCAGCCAAACCTAACAAAAGCCAACAATAAACCGAGAATTTATGTGCGAAGGGACATCTGGCTCCAGGGCTGGGGACAGAAGGGCGATTCAGCGCAGGAGGAGGGGACAGCCCCGCATCTGCCCAGGCAGGGACTGCCCATCTCCTCCGGGGCAGCCTGCCTCCAGCCACGGCCGGGTCAGAAGATCACCCACGTTTTTACATTAGCAGAAATTCTGCAAAATATTCAAAAAAGCAATGCCTGCCTAATCTGACAAGATGGATAAATACTGTAGAATAACTCTCCCCCGCTCTGCATATGCTGCTGATCAAAATTGCCAAGTTATCCCAATATTGCCTCAAGAACAAAAGATGACTATTTGCTGCGTTTGGATTAAACGTCTCTTGACCACACTGTGCTTAAGCTCTGTTGCCTGTCCCCAGAAGAACCACTCCGTAACAAGCGGCTCCTCTCTTTGCCACACAAAGCACGCTGCTGGGTGAGCTCTTTGCCGCCCCCCGGGTAGCGACCAGAGCCACACTGCATTCGGGCACAACACCCAGCCACCAGCTGCACCAGGTCTCCGCACAACTAACAGCCTGCAAAAGGCTTTAAAGAGCAGAATTCCTACCCGACAAGCACAAAGAAATGAAAAGGAGAACTGGTCGCTTCAGATGCCCTGAATTTAGTCTATATTTCTGCCTTGTTTTAAAACCAAGGGTTCTCAGTTATCACCTCTTGCTCAGAAATGTCACTGAGCTCTGCAGCTACTCAGTGCATGCATCAGGTTTTGCTGATGATACAAAAGGACAAGCAACACAGTCACTAAGCAGCCAAGAAAAGGGGAAATAAATTATCATCCCAGGGAAATGCTACAGCTGCAGCTGACAGGTGAGGACTACTGAAGAAACATTTGAGGAGGGCCTTCAAATGAAGTATTTTTGCTTATAATAGGCCAGAAGTTGGATTTGACATCTCTCTTCATTTCAAAAAGATTGTTTTGGGACCGTAAGCCAACTGCCATCTCTCTTGGAAGTGACAAGACACCCACAGAGGCGAACGGGTATCATTCACAGAACCTCCTCATCAGGTCCAGTGAAACCGTACAGAATAGAAACCAGAGAGAACTTTGCCCCCAGGACCACACACACACACACACCAAACTTAAGGAGTGATTACCCATCTAGTTTGGACTTCTATTATTTAAGTATTTAAAACCTCAGTTTATCATCTTAAACACTCCCCAGAATTAAACAGAAGCACACTACATTATACACGTGCAATCAGCTTTCTGGCCTGAACTACCTTCAGGAGGTTATTCCTATGTTATAACACTGCAGAAATCAGCTGAGGCAAAATGCTTGCAAAATGGCCGTAGAGTGTTTCTGAAAAAAGCTGCAGGTCTTCTTTCAACCAGCTCAACATTTGAAAGGAAAGAGAATATTCTGTTGCCATTTAAGCAAACCAGTTTCTACTTACCGTTCCATGGTAGTTCCTGTACATCGGCATTTTTAGGATCTTGGTCAAGTAGTCTTCCAGCTGTTTCTACAATTCAAACATTGAAACTTTAGATGGGATGCAGATATTTTCGACAAAAAAAAATGCAACTGTCTGGCATCAGGAAACAATCAGGAAATCAGACACACTTTTCAGCGTGAACAGATAAATAAATGCATTACTGTGCGCTCACTGAAGATCACAGCTCAGTGGCACAAACAATTTGATTACAGGTTGTTTATTGGTCACAGACACGAGCTTGTACCTTCCACCAGCTGACCTGTTGCTTTGCACTGCAATTTTGGAGGCCAGTTTTCTTGACTGAGTCCAAGTTTCAGATCAATTTTAAATACAAAAATAGTTCCCGGTGTTTCTGGCTCACAGGAATTAGCTTCACAGGAAAACCTAGCCTCAGCCACAACCGAGAGAGCCTATTTAACCAAATGATGGCTTCGTGGGGTGATGTGGGGAGCACGGGGACCGCACTGCCCCGTCCCTGGGCCAGCGGGTGCTGGAGAACCTGCCCTCCCCATCCCAGGGGAGAAGAGGAGAAACTGCCACAGGAGAGAGACCTCACAGGAGCTGGACAAAGAACAGATTATGCTGTGTGGGCCTGGGAAGCTGGGCAGAGTCCTCTGTGCCATAAAACCAACCAAAAAGAAACAAACACCATTGGGACTTTCACACTCTGCAGCGCTAGCATCGCAGCATGCGACCTTTCCAGGTGTGCAGCAGTGGTATGCGTGCCCTTGGTGAAAGGTGTGGGATTGCAACGAGAAAAGCAAGATTAAAAAAAAAAATTTAAATCTAGAAAACCTTTTTCTTCCTCTTTTAAACCAGCGTCTCTCTTCCTGCGTGGCAGCGATGCTGGCGCAGCAGGGAGGGTTATCTGCACTGCACAGCCACCAGACACAACCTCTCGGGGCTGGAGACGTCAGTGGCAGAAAGCCCAGGGAGGGAGTCACCAGCAGGAAGGGCAACGATAAGCACAGGGTGAAAGAACATATTTTTACAGGCTCACTTCTGCAAACAGCGAAGCTGCAACGAAGAGGTAGGAAGATATCCACCCTCTTCATTCCATCTGTTAACATCTGATGAAGTTACACAGAACACGTGTGCCTCGGCTAAAGTTACCCATTTCAGCATCGAGAGCCCGATTGTCATCTCCTCTTTCAGACGGGGACAGGACTGAAATCGCTCAGGTTTTGATGGTGGTGGGGCTGCCTCCATCATGCAACCTGATTCTGCGAGCTGCCTCTTCTATCTTTAAATTGGAGCAGGTGGGAGCAGGGGAACCATCACTCTGGGCATCGTGGTTTTCTTTGACCACGTATTAACCCTGGGAGCAGCATCCTCCTCTTTGCATGGAGGAGAATTTGGCGTTAAAGCTGGACTCGTCAAAGCCTAAGTTTGTCAAGCAAAAGTCTTCAAAGGTAATAAAATAGTTTTTATTGGGTTTTGAGAGCATGGGTTTGTGAACAACCTGCCTGGTACCTCTGCACATCAGAAGCCCCCGGAGCATCCCTGGGGCCCCGCAGAGGGAGCAGGCGGTGGGCGCTTACCCTCCGGCTGGAGAAGTGCTCCTCCCGCACCGTGCTCTCCGCGGTGTGCGGCAGGCTCGGCATCTGCCTCGGCTCTCCCCTTTTGATGGATTGTCTTCTCACTGTGTGACTGGAAGGAAAACCAAACCCCAGCATCAAGTCTAATGCACACCTCAATACATAACCCTTCCTATGCAATGCTTTTATTTTTCCTAGGCAAACTCTCAAAAACCAAAAAGAAACAGGTAGTCAAGGAAGCAAAAAAAGGAAGCGTGGACTCCTTTAACAAGTCCGCATGCTCCAAGTGGCTCACAAATAAAACCATAGCACAGAAAAATCAGAGTTTGATTTTTCAGGGTCCCCTTTTGCCCTGTTAAGTAAAGGGAACCTAAACCCTCTTTTTAGAGTATGATGTTCCCCCAGCCCATGACCCCTCATAGTTTTAGCTCTCCCTATATCCTCTCCCCACATTTCCCCGCAGCAGGGGGCTCCTGCCGACTCACACCTCTCCCCACAGCTCCCCTTATGCCTCTCTGAGCACCAGAGCTAGCTCAGGCAGGGCTGACCACCCCATGCTGGGGACTCCCTGTGCCTCCTGTGTCCGTCCCAAGCTGGCAGAAAGCCACATCATGCCAACAATATCCACTAGCATTAACAAAACCCTTCCCCAATTTCCAGGAAAATTCAGCTCAAAAGCCAATGAGCTGGAGCCCAACGTGCTTTCTGAGTCAGCAGAAAGATGCTCGCACCACAAGGTTAGAGCTGTTAACCACTGAATTCTGCACTCTCGCCCTCACAGCAAAGCAAATGGGATGCGTGAAGCCACACCAATGTGCTACTGAGAAAAGAAAATCACATCTTCCCAAAGCCGCCAGGCTTCACGCTCACCTCCTGGTAGGGATGGGGATGCGCACGAAGGCTTTGTACCGCAGCAGCTCCCTGTGAAACTCCTGGAAGTGCTTGAACTTCCTTTTCACCTGCCATGTGAACTCTCCGTGCGTCAGCTCGATGGTGTATACGTTCGGGCTTGGTACCTGCGCGGGAGAACAACGCAATTAAGTCCTCTTCCTGCAGCTGATTGTCTGAAGAGTCCTCGTTACGTTTTAGCTAAGGATCGTTACGTCTCACCATTTCTTGTTAGGTTTTAAAACAGACAGGAAACCTTCCCTCCTGAGCTCACGAGGGAGCACACACAAAAGTTAACCTACAAACAGCATTTTAATACAGCCCTATGGAAACCGAATGACATTTCTGGAAGCATTAAGCTCTGACCTTCTTCGTGGAAGTAAAGCGCTCCACTTCCAACACGCGCACGCGCACAGGACATCCCGTGAGGTACGTCTGCGTGCCCGGCTCCTTGAATCCGCAGGTGTGATAGATGGCGGAGAAGGGAATGCAGGCTGGAAGGACCACAGACCCTATTAGCACAACGCCCTGTACCGACGGACAGCAGCCCGTGGCCACCACCGTGGAGATGCTCGGTAATTAAATACACGCAGGGTGCATACGGACGGGAACTCACCAGCACCTTTGGGGTCATTCAGCACCTCCGAGTCAACCTCCTCCCCCTCGAAGTGGAGCTCCCGGGTGTCCAGGCTCTCGATGATGTTGCTCATGTCTGCAGCGATCCTCTTCAGCGCTGAAGCAGCTGCATGGCTTTCGTGTCTCAGGGACATCTCAGAGCGCCGCGCGCCGGAGCCACGGGGGGCTGGGGAGGAGGAAGGCGCGGGGCTGTCAGTGCCACCCGCAGTACCTGAACACGGCACCGCGTTCGCCCAAACCGTCCTCGTCCCATCCACCCGCTACAAACACCCAGCCCCGAGCACTGGGCACAGCCAAAAAGCAAAGGCATCTTCTGGCTACCAAAGAATATTTCCTCCAGTGCCAGCGACCACAGACTCATACACTCCAGCTCTATTTTAAAATGAAAAATACACTGTATTTCCCGTTCCCACTACAGAAACATGCAGGGGGTTGGTTACAGGTTACGAGTGCCTTCCCATACTGATTTCAAAGTGAAAGCAAGGAATTTCCTGCACCAACTTGTCTGCTTGCTTCAGCTACCTCTAATAACAATGGTGCATGGGGAAAAGCACAAACCACATTCACGTATGGCCACATCCCAGACCCAATTCCCTTGACACTGTGTTGCCATGGAGGGAAAGCTCACTCAGAAAATCAGTAGGCATTTTTGTCAAGTGTTTTCCTCCTGCGAGGAAGTGAGCTAGTGATACAAACTATTAGATTTCCTCTAATCCTATGCACCTTACACGCCTGCTCCTGGCATCTGCGTGTCTCACACTCTCCAACGGCTTCATCACCTCAGGAGGCTCAACAGCCTGTCCACTAACACTGGTGCAAGCTTTCAGTGCTTATGAGTATTTGCAAAAGCTGCTTCCTCCTCCTCCAGGCTCTGCAAGTGGCCGCGGAGCCGTGGACCTGGCTGCTGGTCCCTGCACGCGGCCAAGCTCCAGCACCTGGGCATCAACGCGACAAAAAGTCTCCTTGGACTTTGTTCTGCTCGGCAATAAACATCGCAGCTTGACAGCGATGCTGAAAAAACACGGACGGGACGAAGTAGCAAGACTTTACAGAAGCCAGAACAAGAACGCCCGTTTATACTCGTGGAAGTTCTTACGCTGTGCGAAAGAATGGTTTTAAACAACAACAAAAATTGCAACACTTCTGATGTTAAATTCTGCAAAGAACACTGTGCAATTATTCTTGAGTGAGCTCCACAGAAAGAGCTGGGTATGCTGTAATTTGGAAATAATATAACATTTTAATAATTCACGTGCTTAGCTGCTTTTGAGAGACCATTCCTTTTCTTTTTCTCTTGAAACAAGTACATAACTTTATTACTACATACGGTTAATACCACGTAAGCCCAAAACCACGTTAAAATCAGCACTCTTAAGAAAAAAAATACCTCCCTGCACAGACTCGATTCAAGAAAGTCTGGGTCCATCTCCTCTCTCCCAAAGTAACCACCCCGAGAGCAGCCCCAGCCGGGGAGCCCCAGCCAGGCTGCGGACACTGCGGTAGCACGAGCGGCTGCAGGACCAGAGGCTCGGCGCAGGGGCCGCTTCGAGGGACCTGCCTGGATAACCCAGACCCAACCCAGCCACGTACGCCCCGCAGCACCCCGCTGCCCAGGAAGAGCCCGTTCCCACCGTCAGCAGCACGGTGCCCAGGGGACGGGCACGCGCTCCCCGTGCCAGGTACGGCCGGGCTCCTCCTGTCACGTTAATTGACCCGGTGAGTTAATGGATAAACAATTAACCAGTGTGTGAAATGACTGTTTGCTAAAGACCGCAGCAGGGCTGCATAACTTAAGGATTACTTATTTATTTATTTTAAGCGAACGCTGCTTTTGCAGCTGGCCAGACGAGCCCTGCCATAGAGCGGAGTCCAAACGCAGCTGGACCTGAGTCAGCCCCAGCGGCAAGACTCTCACGGGGAGATTAGAGCCAGATTATGGGCTTGAGAGGAGAAATGTCACTTGCCTACGGCCCAGCCAAAAGCCCCAGGAGCCTGGGCACCCCCGGTGCTCTGAACCTCCGCATGCAGACACCTCGAGCGTTCCCGCAGGCGAGCCAAGGAACGCGCCCGGGTTAATCTGCAACCGGCTGGGCGCGAGGCTGGCGGGCAAACAAACACGCACCAAGCACGGCCGGCCAGGGTTCGACAGCAAAACGGGGGGGCTGCAGGAACGGGGGCTGCCTGTCCCGTGCTGCTCGCGCCGGGGATGGGCTGGAGAAGCCGCCTGCAAAATTTGCTAATATTGCCAGCTCTGGAGGCTGCAATTATACAGAGGGCAGAGAGAGAATCCAAATAATGCTGGCAGATTGCAGAAGGGTGGAGAAATAGGATGAAATCCATTAGAAACAAGGGCTACACTTCGGTATTTGGCTGCTGCCATCCAGGATAGAAAATAGGCAGCAGCTTGTTAAGGAAAAAAGAAATGAATAAACAAAGCAAGCCCAGGGGTGTCAGTGTGTGTCAAGAGGCACAAAGGGGGCCGCTGCCTGCAAGCCAACGAGGAAGACACGGTGCCGGGTTAGAGCACCTGACCCGTGCGACTTCGGTGTCAGAACCGAGGAGACTTTACCCGAGAAGGAAAAGACCTTGGAGAAAATACGCCAGCAGGCTGCGAACGTGCAGAAGGCTGCAGTCAGTCCCTGAGGCTTTGTCAATATGTTGCAAACCCCAAGCTACGTACTGTCAATCCTGATCTCTATTTTCGTTATTCACCGTTTTATTTTTTAACTCCAATTTATTACTTAGGGGATCTTATGAGAATCTCAGCCTTCACTAAAGAAATAGTGTCATTCTACTTGTTGCACAGGACAGCAAAAGCGAGGCCTTAAATGCTTGGAAATTGGGAGACAAAATATGCTTATTTTAGTAACTATTCATGAACAGTTCTGTGTTTTGAAGGCATTCAAGTCCTGATGTGAAAATGTATGCATCTGATAATAGCACAGCCTACCTAAAATTTAGTCAGCCCGTTTATTCTCTTACACATATCACAGCGGATCTGCAACAAGCTCAAATAATCACTGCCCCTTAACGAGGTTACGATGCTGACGAGCACCACACAGAACTACGAAACCAGAAAGCCCTCATTTGGGAAGGAGAAAACACGTCCAGTAAAAACAGGCATTTCCTGCTGATGCCTCCCAGGCTGCGATGCTCTACATCAACTCCCATCCCCATGGCAAGAAACACTCTAATCCCAGAAAATTACCCTCATTTCAGTTCTCATGACATCTCTCTCAGCACAGTGACCTTTTGGCACAAGCTGCGAAAAACCTCTGTTCCCACAGTTGGCTTTGTCCCGCCGGCAGCAGGACCCACGCGAGCCTCCCTGTGCATCATCGCAAAACAGACGGGCTCGGGCTAAAACAGGGCAACGAAATGGGGAAGAAAGACCTGGGCCGTGGATTTCCCGCTGCTGCCAGGAGCCTGGATGCCATGCAGGCACCTAGAGCCCAGGCTGGATGCCAAGGAAATCCTATGCACGATGCCTTCAACAGTTCCTGCCTGGACCAGACCTCCGCGGAGCGGCCAGGGGATGTCCCCAGCCTCGGGGTCCCTCCAGCGCCTGCCGAGGGCCCCGTGCGCTGCAGCAGCCTGAGCCAGCACGAACCGCGGCCATCCCTGGGCAGAGCAAAAAGCCATGTGCTGATTTCATTTTCCTGTACACCCTGCCGCATCGTTTAGTCGAAATCCAAGGGCTCCTGTAGATAGCAGGTGGCGATGTCCCTGTCTTTTAGGGTTGTATTTAGTTCAGACTTAACCCTGCTCCCAAGCTCAGTATGCAGAAGCCACTTAGCCAAGTGCAAGCAGCCAGCACTGCACGTGGAGATGCCTCTTGAAAATCAGTCCTTTCGGATGCTCAAACTACAGGGACATCGCAAGAGGATCGTGGCATATTTTTTAAAAACATACAAAACAAGCCTTGAGTAGGAAATAAAGCATTCCTGCCATCCTGGAAAGATCTCCTGGAGCCAGAGAAGGACTGAAATATGAATCCATATCAACAACCAACAGTGTGTTTGGGCACGGTCCCAATCTACACCACTTATCTTTGGCTCAATCCTGGTAAACCCAAAATATTTCAAAACACGATTTCCAAAACAATTACTCTCAGAAAGCAAAGTTCCTACATTTAATAGTAATACCTCTGAAAGCAGGCGCCAGTTAGCATTTCCTGCTTTAATGACTGCAGCACTTCCTCTGCGTTACTGATCTCCGTAGTCCTTCTCCAGGAGGATTTCTGCCAAGCCACGAGCCTGCCCCAAGGGACCGCTCAGTGACGGGAACCCGCACGGCCGGTCTGCAGCTGGGGATGGGATGCTTGGGGATGGGGGTGCTGCCAGTAATGCAGACCCCTACATAAATCCCTGTTGCCTTGTCTGTGCTGTGCCGAGAGCCCTTTCCGCCCCCAAACTGCATCCCGCAGCATCCGTCCCACAGTGCTCGTGCTAGGGGAAAGGCAACAGAAAAGCACAGGTAGGTCAAGGGAAACGATGAGGTAAGGCAGCGGTCAGCCCCGGGGTGACTAACCCTCTGCCGCAGTCAGAAAACCCCTGCACTGCATTTTTCCCCACACCCAGGAGCAGCCTAAGCGTCCGGCCCTTCCCAAGGACTCATTTCATTCCCTTTACTAAACAGCAACATGAAAGGAAAACATCAACGTGCAGCAGAGGAGCAGCGGCTGCTGAGCTCACACTGATGCACTGCAGGAAAACCGTCACGCGTTCCCAAGGCAGGACAACCCAAAACCTGCAGCGAGTTTCGCCATCGGGGCCGCGCTTTGGCCCCACTCGGCGATGACGGGAACCAGCATCCCGTGGCCCGGCCGGGGGCTCCCGTCCGGCCCCACCTCGGGCAGTGCCACCCCCGCCGTGAGGTGTTCCCCAGTGAGGAATGCTGGCCCGCCACCTACTCATGGACCTGGGTTTTGGATTCCTCGGGCAGGGACGAGAGGGTGCACCTAGTCCCGCGGGGGTCTGTCCGTCCCCAAGGCGGTCACGGCAGGCACCCCAAAGCCAACGGCACCGGGAAGGCTGTGAGAAAAGCGGCTAAGAAAAAATACCTGCTTCGGAGAGCAGAACAGGGAGGAAGGGCAAAGGATGCAGTGCTCGAGAGTGCTGGCAGACACACAGCCCTTGGCACAGGGCAGGGACCACAAAAGCTTTACAGAAATCCTAAAGCCGAGGAGCTTGCCAGGACAATAGCGTAATGCAAAGGATTCTCGGGGTGACAATAAGCAGAGGTGACAAGGACCACCGTGGTCGGGATGGTAAGCATTTCTGCCACTCTTATATATAGCTGGACATGTCATACAAATGCAGGACATATTTTCGTTGCCTAAATGCACACGTCCACGCGGCCGACATCCCGTACATCTCTCGAGGCTATTCCGGTGTCCCACCGTGTGCGCCCCAGCGACCACCACCTGCCAGACCGTGGGGAATTCACAGCTGGTAAATGCAAGCACGTACAGACCTTCACAAAACCCCCACGAGATGGGCCAAACCTGGGCAAAACGCAGGCAGCCTGCGCTCGCGTGCAACCTAATTTCTGTGCCCTGGCTGCGGTCTGCGTGCGGGTGAGCGCAATGGGCACGTGCCGGGCAGGCAGCGGGCGCACGCGTACCTGCTCCCGTTTTGCATTTTCCAAAGCAGCTGCTTATCCTCAGCCGCGGCCACCAGCGAGCACCGGCGTAGGGAAATGGCAGCGCTTGGCCTCCCTCGCTTGGCAAAGCGACCCTTCCCAGGGAGACCGCCAGACCCCCCAGGATCCTAACAGCACTCAGGACGCAGGAACTCAGCTCACCTAGACTCGATTTACCACACTGAAAAGTTAGGTTTTCTATACCAAGAAGCATTTGATTCGTTTTCTAGAATTAAGGGTGATGAAATAACTACAGAAGTTAGGTTCTGATTTCCCGAGTAGATCGGGAATGCTCGCTCAGCCTTCGGATCAGTACCTGTTGAACTAAGATCAGAAACAGGCAAATTCAGTAGAAAATTGCTCCTTACAAAGAAGCACCTTGCAGAAACCGAATAGCTCTCTTCTGCTTCTTGCTTAAATACAACTAAGCATCTGCAAATTTATGCAAAACAGCTCTTTTGCACGTATTGACAATACTGACAGCTTCCTTAGAACAAAATAGATGCTGGGACTATTTCTTTCTCCTTCCTCAGAGGAGAAAAAATAAATTCCACCACCGAGATGGTGCAGAAGCGCGCTGAGGGCAGGCACTGGAAGATGCTGCTGCTGCCCGAGCTCTGCCCGAGCCTCAGCTCGTTCCCGTCCCCAGCCCCAGGCCCCCAGCACAGCCCAAGCCCCGGCCGCCCTGCAGATCTTCATCGCTTTGTGGGAGCTCCCGAGCCACACACCTCCTCACGGCCCTAGAGGAAGCCAGAGCACCGAGGCTATGCCTGAGGAGCTCAGCACGAGAGGGGCAGCTGCACACGATGAGCCACGGATTAAATATTATTTTTCCTCTTATTTTTCCCTTCTGCCTCCCAGAACAGCGGTGCTCCGAAAGGTTTCTGCAGACAGTTATATTCTTTCTGCGCATAGAAAAGGCTGTTTGGCAGAAAGAAAAGCAATAAGTTTTGGGGAAGAAAAAAACAAAAACTGCCAGGGCTCAGACAGCAGCTCCTATCTCGCTGGTTCTTTCTGCCAGTGAACAAAATGGCTCACTTGCCATAACTGCTGCCAAAACTTAGTGGGATCAGGTCTAACCACAGAAATTTCAAAGGCACCATGACTCATCCACTATTCTTTATTGGTGAGGCTTACAGCTGGGTGGGACCCTTGCAAAAAATCAGTTTGCAGGAAACTTCTGTCATGGAAACATATACTTCAGAACATCTCATCGGGACTACATAAATAGACACTTAGAAAAAGAGGAATGAGAGACCAAAATATTTCTTTCTGAAAAGACTACACGATACACTGCCTGCTCTGCAAATCGTTTCCACAGCCCTTTAACTGCAACAGAGGCGAAACAGCTGAGCTTTCTGGGAGACCTGGGCAGGCGGGCTGCTTCTGGCTGCACCCAGGAAATACCAACCGGGCACATCTGTGTGCTTCGTGCCAAAGAGCCAGCCACAGCCCGTGACTGCATTTTACTTGAATAAAGAGACAGATCCAAAACATCCATCTATTTTACCTTTCTATGCCACGCTCAAAGTTTGTAAACAAAGAAAACTTAAAAAAAAAAAAAATTAAAAAAGCAGCGAGGTTGCCTTTAGCCAGTTAGCGTGGCGACAACCTCCTGCCACAGCGCCGCAGGTTACAGACAGTGTTGGAAGCATACGGCTAATTACTGCTGCTGGTTTATTTTTACCACGGGCATCCCTGGAGGCTGCCATCAGCGTCAGCGCAGCGCGGTGAGCTGGTGCTGCGAGGTGCATCCGCTCCATGAGAAGATGCGGCTGCTGAGGCGTGCTCACGAGAGGGTTTGCCCTGGCTGGGGGAAGGACAAGAAACAAGCTTTTCCAACTAAAAGAGCGATCTGCCCATTTCACCACGCAGACTTGCAGGGAAGTGGCTCTGTGCCGAGTCACTCCTGCGTGTCCGTGACCCGCGTGGCCGGAGGCACGGGAAGCCTTGGGACACGCCACTGGCACGAGAAGCGCAGGAGAGCGAGTTCCTACGCAACAAGATAAGCAGAAACAACAACTGGATGTGAATCATCCACTTGTATGGACTTGGACAGAGCACGTCACGGCGCTGACCTGCGGGATACTGTCTGTCTGACACCGCCTTTTGTCACCCCGCACCGCGAGGCCCAGCCGGGAGAAGAGTGGTGCCGCCACGCAGGGCCACCGGAGCCCTCCCCGGGGGCAGCGCCGGCCCTGGGGGAGGCTGGGGAAAGTGGGAGAGCTCTGTCAGCAGCTTTGTCCGATTCCACCAAAAAAGCCCCCACGCTCACTTCGCGGAAGTAGAAACAGAAGACAGGAATCGGGCCCCCGCAAAGCTTGCTCTGGAAAAATGAAATCAAGGAAATCCCAGTTTGTTTTCCACCAACAGAGGTGCAAACGGGAAGAGTAACTCCTTGCTCCATGAGTATTCACTGCTGTCAGCACAGCACACAGGCCTCCACGCCCAGGGAAAGTCTCCTACTGCTGGGTAAACCTGCAGATCGCAAAGAGGTTTTTCACCCTCTCCAGGTGCCAGCTCTGCTATCCGATCCGCAGCCCCTCTCTCGGATGCTTTCCGTATCAACCCCCAGCTTGCTCCAGGTGGGATACGGAGCAATGCCCTTTCTCTTCTGCGGAATACCCACCCCAGCTCTCTTCACGTTGCCTTTTTATTGCATCCTTTCTCCCTAAATAGTCAGCTCCTCACGGCTGTGGACAACTTCCTGTTTTATCTACACCTCCTCTGCCAAAAAGAAGGGAAGGAGGAGAAAGAGACCCTACTCTTACACAAAGATAACCAACGCAAGCTGGCTACCTTGCTGTCAAATCCTAGCAGAGGCAACACACAATTTTACTTGCTGGAGCTCGATATGGTCAGCGCTGTGTCCCCAGGGTGCAAAGGGAGAACGGCTGCAGAAACGCGACCAGGCGGGGAGCACCGAGATGCGAACGCCGCACGTGCCCGATGTGACTCCATGCAGCCGTAGGACACATGCCAAGGGTCCGCCAGGTTGTGACCCGCGACGTTCCCATCCGGCCCCACTCTTTGACATGTTTTCTTGGCAACAAAGCAAGCACGCGAGCCTGGTAAGATAGCTATCTTGGGGTGGTTACCTTGATATTAAAAACCTGCACCCCTTTCTGGCAACAAGCCCTGGCTGCACGCTGCATTTTCGTGCTGCTTGCTGTATGGGCACATCACACTTGCTGTCGCAGCAGCAGCAGGTCCTTGTGTCAATGAGTCCGTCCCCTCCTGACTCCTTTTTAGGGAGTTTTGCCTCATCCACGCCAATTCAGACTCAACATGAGCTGGAGCAGGTTTTACACTGCACGTTTTTACTCTCGGAGTAAAACAGAAAACTCTGAATGCTGAAGGCGCAAATATACACATAAGAAAATCAATGATCTGCAAATCCACGCGTTTCCCTCCTCCTCGCTCCCCTGGGCACGGCAGCCAGGGGATGGGCACGTGTCCCCTGTCGCAAGGACATCAGCTGCCTCCCACCACCCTGGACACCCTGTGTTGAGGGGGTGGGAGCGCAGCATGGTGCATGTTTTGGAGAGAAAAGCTGGGAAAGGGAGCTTCTTTCCCCCACTCCCTCTGCTTTCCAGGGTGCCTGCATGCAGGGAGCTGGTCCGGGCGTCTGGCAGATACCCACAGGGCCCCGATTGCAAGCAGCAGGGCAGACATGCCCAGCTAAATATCTGTTAAAAAACCCTACATGCATATATATAAGATAATATATAATAAACGTATAAGAATGTATCTTCTGCCTACATGCAGCTCCATCCTGCAGCTCGGCAGGGCCAGCTCGGGCCCCGCGCAGCCGGGCACAAACAAGCCGGGCTGCGTGCCAGCTCCTCACACATCCCATGTCCCAGAGAGCACAGCGCAGCGAGCAGCACCTGAATCAGGACCGAAATAACCTTCTTTTTGGCAAAAAGAAAAGCTGGGCAAGGTTTGGGGAAGGGAAGGCAAAAAGAACGAAACTGCGACTTCTGTTAGACCCAGCCACGACTGAATCTGTTTCGGTCCCTGCAGGAGTTTCCACAGCACAGGACACGTGAGAGCAAGTTAAAAAAAAATCACCCGGACACCAGGAGGAAATGGCGAAGGGTTGGCTCTTGCCCTCCTCTCTCTGCAGAAGCCTTGGCTATCAGCAGGTGCTCGCTGCCATCAGACACTCCAGCAAACGAACGCGCAGGAGAAACTCAAACTGCTTCCTCGGCTCTGTTCTACACAGATGTAGGTCCCCTGCACAATGCTCATTCCCACTCAAACCAGTTTTTGAAATCGTTATTATTTTTTAAATGACTCGCTTCAAGCAGCTGTTCTGACGTGAAATTAGACAACCACCTGTTTGCAGCCAAAGCTCCCAGGAGAAGGAGCTGCTCGCGGCAGCACGCGTTGCCTCGCTGCAGCGCTCCGGGGCTGCCGCGACTTCACTGAAAGAGTTTCACGTTTGGTACGCTCTCTACTAGGCTTAGAGAAGACAAAGCTGGAAGCCTGTATTCCTGGGAATAAAATCTGTGGCAGCGCTGGCAGTGAGTGCATTTCCCCTGATATTTTTCTCCCTGAAGATTTGCTAGCTTGCTCTAAATCGACTACCAGAGAAAGAATAACTGTAAAGAAACAAGTTCAGTTCATAATTAACAGATAAAAGAAGCACAACTGCACTTCTTTGCACGGTTTTTCAAGGAAGACATCTCTCAAATCACTACTTGAGAACAGACCGACTGTAAAATACAAGATCCTTCCTCTCCTGCAGACACACCTGAAGTCTAAAGAGCACTTCATAAATTATAGGGGATAACAACGTCAAGTTGACACAAGCCTTTATAATTTGCTATTAGCAAAAGTGGTAAAAATTTCTAGTTGAGGCATGTGATTTCAGGCTGCTTCACAGAAGAGTGATTTCACCAGCAAAGATCACCTACCTCATGCTTACGAATTTTGTCATTTATTTATACGTAACACCGTATCTTCAGCAGCTTAAAGCAGCAGTGCTGGTCCCAGGAAACTCGCCCCTAGTTATTGGTGGTGGGAGCTGGGGCTTCTCACAGCCTAAACAGCACCGTGACACAGCACTGTATTCAGTCGTCTCCGATAAGACCAGAGCCTCGACACCAGTTCGCAATAAACCTGAAGAAGGCAGATGCTATATCTGGACCGAATTAAACGTGCAAGCAGGTATTTAAGCGAGACCCTTCAATCTTCTCTAAGTAGAAAAGTTGACCCTTGGCAGAAAGAACAACCACGGCGCAGGCCGATGCCAAGCTGCACGGGGAGGGGGCCGGGGGCTCGCAGGGGAGCTTCCCAACTTCAGGCACAGCCTGGACGGAGCTGGCCACGGGGTCCGAGCCGCAGAGCAAACGTCCTGTGGGCATCCCAAGGGAAAGCGGTCCGAGCAAGTCCCTGGGTCACCTGCGAGCCTCCAGCAGCACCACGCTGCCAAGCGCCAGGGACTGCACAGGGGGGGGAGAACACAAATTCTTGAGCGATTAAAGACACTCGAAACGGCGTTCCCACCCTCCGAGCTGCAAACACCAGCAGCTACGAAACGTAACGCCGCACGAAAAACAGGGAGCGCTTGTTCCAGCGGCCACGACGCGCAGCTTTGCTGCGACATCCCTTTTCTTACGTTCTCCAACCGGACGCCAAACGAACACGGCTTCGCCCACCCCGTTTAACCATCGGTGACACGGTAACAAGGAAGGTGGGCTCCCCCGAACGCCCACTCGTGACCACAGAGGCACTGTCCAGCTGCGTGCAGAGCCCACGGCAGCCCCGAGCACGCAGGAGGAGCACCCCGCAAGCCAGCAGAGCTTGAATAATTGCCCGGGTCAGCTCCGAGGTGTTTCTGGGCTCCGGCTCTTCCAAGGGCCAGCCTCCCGAACGCAGGACGCGCACCACGCCAAGCGCGGGCAGCCAGCGAGGCGCAGCCAAGGCTCCCACGAGGAGCTCCCACGCGGGGAACCCTCGGGCTCAGCCCCACCGAGGGGCCGCAGACGGGGCCGAGGCGCGGCTGCAGCGGCTCCGGGGAGAAGCGCCGAAGTTCGAGGCCCACGCAAAACTCCCGACGCCCCGGCCCCAAGCCCCCGAAGCCCCCCAGGCCCCCTCCAGCCTGGCTGCAAAGCCGCAGAGTGCGAAGGGTTTGCGAGGGACCCCGAGCAGGCGCTGCGGGACCCCGCAAGGAGCAAAGTTTGCTCCTGCAGCCCCAGAACGAGCCCGGCCGGCGGCGCCCACTCGCAAAGAAGCGCCCCGAGTGGGAGCACCGGCCCTCTACCCCCCCCTAGACCCGCCCCGA
>VXAA01007303.1:891735-964604 GCA_013399115.1 Anseranas semipalmata
AGGAAGGGGCGTGGGGGGGCGGCGGGGGGGGCCCCGGCCCTTTTGGGTGCCTCGTGTCAGGGGGGAAGGACTAGTCAAGGAGCGATCGCTTAACTGGGGGGGTCTGCTTCTTCATCCCGGCTTCACGCCGCCGCCCAGCACAGGGACTCGGAGCGGTTTGCTCCGGGCTCGTGTAACGCCACGCGTGTTTCTTCCCCTTTTGCACCCTGCTCCTAGAAGCCCGGTCACTTTAGCAGGGAGAATTCAGTTGTCCCCCACCGCCGGCAAGAAATTACACTTGGCTAGGAGAACTAACGAAGAGGTCAGTGCAAATTAACAGTGAATTAAATACAATTGCAACGTTATTTTTAGCATAAGACAACTTAATAATTATGGTCACATACTGTTTGTATCTGAGCAGTATGCAACTGCAAATACTGCATTTTTCACGTTACTTCCCATACATGCTCTCAAAGTCCTTGTTAATATGCAAAGAAGCAGATTTTTTAGGAAGAGAGAAAATTTTTGTGCTTATAGAAGCACTGAACTGACAAGCAGAGAAGCAAAAATCCTCCATACGTTAGGCAGCTATAACAGTCTTGCGTGCTGGCGTTCTGGTAAAATGCCCGAAACCTGTCTGCCGTCCTACGGCTTCCACTGCTGCAGCTGTACAGGGGACATCTTGGTGGCTTTTTCCAGGGAATTCAGTGTTCCCACTTCTGTCTCCATGGCAAGATTTCAGTATGGTTGTTGTGATATCTTTCTTCCTTAAAGGATTTATTTTATTTTGTTGTATTTTATTTAAATAGCAAGGAACTGAACTGTGGCCCTCAGATCTAGATGAGATCTAAATAACCCAACTTTAGTTACAGACAGGGCCCTGCCCCATCCTGGCAGCGCAGTGTGGAAGCATTCCCACGTTCTCCACCAGAACACCAGGCTGGGCCACCAGCACCAGCTCCATTTACGAGCGCACCTGCCCCACACCAGCTCAGCTTGTTTAAACTGGGTGTGCTCGGCTTGGTTTTACCAGTGGCTTACTGAAAACAGCGCGAGTGACGCCCTGCACGTTTAAAATCAAACTCAGAAATCTAAGCCGGGTGCCCAAGAGCGTTGCAATGCGGCTCCTCTCCTCTCGTGGTGCTGAGCTCCAACGCTGCTGAAGTCAGCCCCTGCGCAGGGCTGTGAGTCGAGGCGGCTCACCTGCCATCGGCAAGGCAAAAGGCAGCACAGCCGTCCTAACGCTCAGCGTCAGGAGAGAACCGAGCGCTGGAGGACAGCGGGGGAAACTCCGAGGCAAAGAATAGGGGAAACGGAAAGGATGAAAGCCTCCCTATAGCTCTGACAGCGGCTTTTCACTCCAAAAAGCAGGCAGAGCTGTGCTCAAGAAGGACATGTTACCCCAGCCACTGTGAGCAGGGCTGGACCAGAAGCAGAAGAGCAGACCCTCCCGGTGAGCATTTTGGCACCTACATGCTGCGCTGTCCCCGTCCCGGGCACCAGCACAGAGCAGGTTCTCCACCCACAGCCACCGTCCCTTACAGGAGAACCACAGCCGTACCCGTGCCCATCAGTGACTTCCTGCACTTCCCATCGCCTTCCCTGACCCAGAGGCAATTCATGAAACGGATCCTTGGCAGATGCCTTGCAAAATACCTCAAGCTCTGAAGAAACACAGTGGTGTTGGGTGACCACAGAACAGGCACGGCTGGGATTTCTTTTGTTCTCTGTTCCCACCTGACTTTCGATCTCCAGAAACTTCCACGCAGCTCTCTGAGGATGCTTACCGCTGTCGCAGGAGATGCCAACTTTGCTTATTTAACGCGAGCTGCTGGTGCAAGGAGCGCACTGGGTGGCAGTCACACAGGCATCGATGCCGCTGGGTTCTGGAAAACCAAGGTGCGAATGTTAGGAATCTTTTTTTTTTTTTCCTGCAATTTATTCATGTCTTTCCTTCTCATTAAAAATTTTCATTGTCACACCTAACGAGTTGGCCCAAAGCGGGATGTATAAAGCACACAGAGACATCTGCAGAAGGGCTTTCCAAGGACTGCTAAGAGCCTGCACTGCTGCTCACCAAACCCAACCCTCCATCTGAAAGACTGCCCAGGGAAAGAAATGGAGAGATTATTATTATTACTTTTTTAAACAAGGCCCTCTTCCCCAGTCTCACTCACCCCTTGGCACCACAAACAACAGCGGTGGCCAAACGGGGGAGAGGGGAGGAGCAGAGGGACAGCAGGGCTAGGCTAGAGAAATGACGAACACCGTCCCGGGGTGGGGAGTGAGCTTGCAACAGGAGAAAGAAGCCATCAGCTTCTTCAGGCCTCCCAAGCCATATTCTTGCACCTGGAAAAGCAGTCTCCTCTTTATGGCAAAAAGCAGTTTTGCCCAAGGGCTGGCGTACAGGAGGGCCCCATTCCTCAGCGATTTCGGAGGAGCCCTGCCTGGGATCGGTCTGACTCGGTGAACACAGATGCCACCTGTATAATTTTTCTCACCAGGTTGCTTTCCCGGTGTTAAATGAGCACAGCTATACTAGCACAAGCTCCAGAGCCGTGTTATTTACGGTGTTACAAACAACAGGCTGTTCCCCAGCCCGGTGCAGCCAAACAGCCGCACTCCAGCCGAAACCATTCACAGCAACCAACACGTTCTTGGTTAGGCAAAGTGTCAAAGATGACAAAACCAAACGAAGAAGAAAAAACATCAGTCACTTGAGCCGAGCACTCTTCTGCCTGTCCTTGGCTGCAAACCACCTGGAGGACCTTTTTGCTCCCTGTGCTCCCTCCGTAGCTGCACAGACCTTGCTGGCACCAAGCACAGGTGACGCTGGTGCCGCCGCAAAGCCCCGGGGGGTGTCTCGGGGAGGCAGCGCCCGCTCCACTGTGCGGTGGACATCTGGTTTCTCCTGGCTTTGTTGAGTTCAGCTGTCAGTATGAACACAGGACTCCGCTCAGGCCGTGCTGCCTGCCCAGGGGCCATCTGCGAGCCCTGGGGGATCCACCGCTCCTCTGCCAGGTTTTCAAAGCCCCCGTGCATATCGCAGGCACGTGCGATGCTGCAGCTCTTCAGGACACCAGGGTTATTGTACCTGAGCCTCACCTCACTAGGAACTGAACCAGGAACTGAAAATGTGTTTTTCTGTGGCCGTTTCAGAGCAGTGCAATCAGAAAGGGCATGAACATATTCCCATGAGGTGCACAGAGGGATGGGGCAGAAAGTAGTCAAGTACTATTTTTTTTTTCTCCCCATCCTTCAAGGAAAACAATTGTCATCCTAACTTTGGAGGAAGAGGCAGGGGAGGAAGTTTGGGCACTTCGCCATGACGGTCGGCCTTGCCACGGTGCCTCCTGGGAGCTGTAGTCGCGCCTTCTCCCACCCGAAGCGCCAGCCGTGGCATGGTCCCGCAGTGCCGCGATGCTCCCCATGACACCGCAGCGGCTGCAGCCCCGTCCCTGGCCAGGGGACAGTGGGACCCCTGGGCTTTAGTTGCTACGAGGTGGCTCAGCGGCTGCTCGGGATCCAAACACAATTGGGCTTGGCCTGAGTATTTCAGTTTTCTTTCACATCCTCCCCCTCTCGCAGAATTCCCATGGAAACAAAAACAAAGCTCTCGCTGTTTGGGTATTTTTTTGATTTTTTATTTTTTCCTCTCAAGGGGGGAAGAGTGAATGAAGTTGGCAAAGGAAAAAGAACTCCCAAACTTGCATTTGGGCAGGAAAAGCCACAACCGTGCCCACCATGCCCTGCAGGTACCGGGATGCACCGTGCGGCCGAGGGGAGCGGGGCAGGGGGTGGGAAGCAGGAGCTGCCATGCAGCAATTCACACAGCTCCCTTAAAGGAATGCCAAGCACGTCAGCGTATGCAGCATGGTATCTGGAGGAAGGAGAGAGTGCAAACCGGCTCCTTATGGTGTTAAGCTAAGACGCACGCTGCCTTTCTATTTAAAGCTGTGCAGCAGCATGAATGACAAGTCTGAGTGAGCTCAACAAGTCCATCTGCAAACAATCTACCCGGTCCCCTCCACCACGGGTCTGGGCACCTGGCAGCTTTTACCGCCTTACCGTTCCCACATAGTGTAGCATGACTCACCTTTACCTGCTGGGGAACTGATGCCCAGATCTGGATAGACATCTAGGTGACCACAGGGACCAGCGCGACCTTCCTGGGGCCCAAAGCAGCTTTGGGACGAGGACACTGGCTGCCACCTCTCCTTTCCATCCACCGGCACCGCAGCTCACCCGACCGGGAACTGGTGCTAGGGACCAGCCTGGCTGCGCTGAAGTTAGGGGTTTTGCTAGTGACACCGGGGATCCGGGCACATCCCAGTGCCTCCTGCCAGGAGGCAGCAAGAAGAAAGCAAGATGCAACCCGTGGCCAGGGTTTGGGCTATGCCTCGGTTTTCCCTTGTCTACATCAACAGCATTGTTTCTAATGCATTCTGAGATGTAGTTCATTAAATGGGTGAATTACACGTTTTGTCATTCATCTATAGCGGGGCGGCAAGGAGGTGCATTATTATTGGCAACGAGAAAGGACCTAACTCAACTATTCTCAAAGTATGTAATAAGCACTTGAGTAAGAGCTAAGTAATGAGTGTTTCTTTAGCGACAAATCTAAGCAAGATACGCTCCACCCATTTTGTTAACAAAGGCTTATATAAGCTGGGTGTTACATAAAACCCTAAAACAGGGAGCTAGAGAACTCCCCCACCTTCAGATGATGGCACGACCACAGCATGCGTGTACCTGAGGCCACATTAAACCAGGTCTCAGCCAACACACGGCCCCGCCGGGCTGCCCGAAGCAAGCAGCGGGAGCCGCAGCACCCACAGCCCTGCGCGGGGCTGGGGCTGCCGGCCTGGATCTGCCCCCGCGCTCCTCCGGAGCCAGCTGTCAAAATAACGCTCTCCAGGCAGCTTTGTCATCGCTGTGATGGCCTGAGAACACGTACCTGTGCTTATGTTCTCTTGTGTACGGTAAACACCCATCCGATCCCAGGGCAACATCCCAAGTGGATTATTGCAGATGCTTAGGAAAGAGTACACAAACGGGGCACGACCGTGGGGAAGTGTTCTCCCTGTCTCCAGGGATTCACATGCAAGGGGCTTTCCAAGCCAGAAATATTATCTTTGCACTTCTGCAGCCCCTGGCAGATATTTCCTTCAACAATTTGCCCAATCAGGTTTTGAGTTCACATGGATTTTCAACTTCTGCAATACCATGCAACAAAAAATACCACAATCTACTATACCATAATTCCCTATGCAGAAAACAGAATCCAGGTTTTGCAAGATCAACTACTATAGCTAAAAAAGGCAGGTTGTTGGGGTGCAACCTTGTCATTGGATCTGGTATGCCCAAAAGCCTGTCTCTCTGTCTCTAGACAAATCATCTGCCTCAGTAAAAAATACTCTTTCTCCCTAGACACCTTGCATCCCACTTTAAAAAGCACGATTCCAAAACTCAGACAATACGCTCAGCCCACACCAATGGTTACTTCCAGACGTTAAATCAAAAAAAGTCTCGGAGAAGAGGATTTGCATTTCTCTGCACAGCCCAGGCACCCGATCCTCCTCCTGATGCAGACGTCAGAGGCAGCTTTATGAGAAATCAGGGATCCTTATCTGGTTGGGGGAAAAGCAGGGGGAGAAAGAGCTTCACACACAGGATTATTGGCCAGGCAGAGCAAAATGTGTCAGGAGTTACTCTCTTGACTACAAGGGTGCTATTCATTACAGTAATCAGTTTGCTCTGCAGTACTTGCAGAAACATGCCAGGGCTGTGATGTGATTCTGCCCAACTTACTAAGCACCTGCGATTTGCCTAACCCTAGCTCTGAATAAATGGGAGCTGCACAGAGGGGATTTTGATGCAACTCCCCTGCTTCTAGAGTAACCTCCCTGGCTGCATCCTACAGATTTCGGTATGGTTTAAGATACAGACAGACAGAAGGCAGGCAGGCTGGAGCACAAAATGAAAAAATGAAATGCAAGCTGTCTAGCCCACAAAAAATAAATAAAAAATAAAATAAAATAAAAAATCCCAATAGCCTAGCTTTGGTTTCTATCATGTTACTTGTCTTCAGAATTAAATTCAGATGACACAGATAAGACAGTGGTGACCCCTAGTGCCCTCTCCAGCTGCAGCTTCCACTGTTATTCCCTGTATTGATATTCAAGCACAAATAGTCAAGAAACAGCACTTTTCAGATTTGTTCTTCATCCACAAAGCCTCGCTCTCTCTCCTTTTTCAGAAACAGGATCTAATTTCCTCTCCCTACTCAAACTCTGTCACTGTGAGGCATTCATTGCAGCATCCCTTTGTTGCTGTTATCTGGGAACAAAATTAAACAAATTTACTAGTGTAACAACATATTATATTCCATTGACTCTTTATCATAGTACATTTGTATTTATTATACTTACAGGGAAGAAAGAAGAGCCTGTTTTGCTAACCCCAAGCCTGTCAATAGCTCAGAACAGCCATTCAAACTCCTGAGAAGAGACCTTTGTCTTGTACAAAGTGTACTTGCAGCACCAAGCCACCGACAGGAGCGAGTCTGCCCTGTGACAGGCATCGGGATGCACCGTTGTGTTTTTGTTCTGGCAACATCAAAACTCTGCTCCTGTGACTCAGCCTGCACCAGGACTGCCCCGCTCGCCGATGGGGCAGCACTGGGGCATCCCAAAAGCTCCCACCTCCCGCACTCTCGCTGCTAAATCCTGAGGACGGTTTAAGCACGTCTCGGAGCAGAAACTCCCCAGGCCAGTACCGGGGAGCCCTTGCTGGGCTGGCTTAGCCCCGAGCTCTGCACGGGGCCCAGCGCTCGCCCACCCCAAGCAGCCGAGCGGCTCCTCCTTCCCCTTTTGCTGCTCGCCAGCCTCTTTCTTCACCAGAAGCAGCTCCCGCATCTCAGCCAGCCCTTCCTCCCCAGCATCTTCTCGCTTTTGCGCCATTGCCCTGGTTCTTGTCCAAAAACTTCCCTTCCCGAAAGCCTACCGTGGAGCCGGCGGCTTCCTGCAGCCCTGCTCCACCCCTTCTCCCCAAAGGAGCCGTCTGCTGGCACGGCCAGCCGCGATCCAGCGCATCCGATGCCAGCTCAGCCGGGGCGAGGCTGGTTTGCCCTCTGCGAGGGGCCTGCTGCGCTGCAGCCAGGGTTTACTCATTTCGGGGCTAGGCGGGCGTGCTGTAACGAGAATTACTGCACACTTTTTTTCCAGTTTTAGTGCAAGTTCTTTATCTGTTCTGCACACGGAGTTGTTCTGCTATGTGCCTGCTCCGTGAATCATTTTTCCCCGGCTTATTAAAACCAACAAGTTTCTGGTTGAAGTTCCTGCTTGTTTTTTTTTTTTTCACCAATGTTTTATTTGTAAAGTAGGTTTCAAAGGGGGAATAGGAAGTGTGCTAGTCATTGCATAATTTAAGTTCGTTTTATCGGGTTTAAATCTCTTTTCTTGCATAGCCGTGAGATAGGCTCCATGACCCAGCATACACACACTGCCTCTCGACCCGGCCCTGCTGCAAGCTTCCCAATTTATTTTGTTTTTTCCACTGCTTTAATTAAGTATATGCAAAAATCTCATCCTCTGAGCCACTGTTTGCTTCTTTCACAACATTACATACTGTTTCTTCTGACTTTATTTTCCTTGTTAGCTTTGGTAAACGCCATTTTCTCTTTATTGCTGTTCTGACTGCATATGGTCCCACACAGACAAGGCACTCCAAAAATCTCTATAGCATACTTATCTTTCTATAGGTGCATTTTTTAATATATAGAAAAAAAAATGTTTCTCATTTTCTCATTTTGTTTGGTGCTAGGTTTGTGTATTCCAGTTGTGCTCTACATCTAAAAAAACTCTTTTGTCAGGCTTACCACGAGCCTGTAGTTCCTTACAGTATTAATTCAGTGTCTCTGAATATTTTAATTTAAATTCTGGCTTTGTTCATTCCCAATATTAAAATGCTCCAAATTTGCTCCTCACTTGAATTTTTGACTATCACACAAGTAAGGTTTTTTGCATACTTTTGCAATATGCTGCTTTGATGGTTCCTGATCTTTGCTTATACTATTGGAAAGTTATTCTTGTGAAGTGAAAACGTGGTCCTGGATGTCACCTGAGCCCTCTCCGGTCATTGTCATGACAGGACACAAGTGTCAGAGTCCAAACCAGCTGGAGCTGAAAGAAATCCAGCTGGTGGAGCCGTTCATCAGAAGGTGAAGTAGAATCACCATCACTGAAAATACCTTTATTAAAGACTGGAGTTTTTCCTTCCAAAGACTACACTTGCTCAAGGAGACTACAAATCCTGTGGCTTGCCTTACCCAGCAGGTCAGACCAGATGACCAGGACAGTATATTCCAGCATGTGTACTTAACTTAGAAATATCTGGGCAAGCTGCGACCGCATCTGGCGGAGAGGCGGTCAGACAGGAGGAGGCAGATGCTGCTTCCCTTCTCAACTGCTACGAATTCACGTGCAGGGCTGCCCAGGCGCTCACTTCTCCCACAGCAACTTGCAAGGCAGCTGCTTTTGTTTCCCTTTTTATCCCAGCCCTGTTTTAAAACTTTCCTGTTCAAAATTTTCCTGTTGGAAAACTGTCCTAATACATCTCGT
The DNA here is from genome assembly GCA_013399115.1 of Anseranas semipalmata. Lineage (NCBI taxonomy): Eukaryota > Metazoa > Chordata > Aves > Anseriformes > Anseranatidae > Anseranas > Anseranas semipalmata. The sequence goes on from VXAA01007303.1 coordinate 900,336, forward strand.
ATCACTTCACCTCCACCTTCCTGAGGACGGAGACCCGGCCTTTCACCATGGCTATTGTATTAGTGTGTGTCCCCAGCAGCCTCGGGGTGTGACTCACGAAAATCAGAGATATGACTCACTCGAGGGTGTATGTAGTGCTCGGAGAAGGGAAGAGGTGCCGAGCTGGAAGCAGCTCTCGGACCTTGTTCCGAGTGCACACACATTTAGCAAGCACCTCCTGAAAGCCATGCCCTCCAAGTCCCCACGCTGGGGCCAGACAGCTCAGCAGCAAGGACAGTGCTATCTCGGCCACAGTGCAGCACATCCCCATATGTAAGCCCCACGCCTGGCCTGATCCAGTCCCTCTCTAGGAGCTCTGACACTGGGTATGGGGCCATGTGGGTGCCCCGAGCACAGCCCCGGCGCAGCACGCAGCCGAGGGCAGTGCCGCAGCGTGTCGCCCAGCAGCCCCGGCAAGCAGAGCAGGCCGGAGGCACACACGGCAGCCAGCATGGGCAAACGCAGCGGCTCCGAGCTGGCCAGAAAACCTCTGAGAGCAGGAACAGGCATGCCCTGCCTCCCGCGCTGCAAAGCACCCACTGCTCAGAAGCACAAGGGAGGAAAACCCAGGCTGGGGCGGGTGCCACCCCCAGCAGAAGGCACACTGTAAAATGTTATTTTCCTTCAGTTATACTTAAAATCTACGAGGAAGCATAAAGCTAGTCTCAAAGAAGTTATTTTACTCTTTGACAAGCACACATGCAAAAAGGCTAAATACAGTGCGCTGCCATTCTAGAGTTTTAAATATAAGATAAAGCACATATCAGCCACAGTTCCCCTGTACCCTGCTTCCAGTTTTAGAATCACAGAATCAAGTTTGCTCAAGCAATCCGTTCACTCAAGCACTCCACTAAAAACAGTAGCATAATTCTCTATTCCTCTTTTTTTTTGGGGGGGGGGGGAGTCCCAGTAATTTTGGACAGTCCAAGTAAAAGAGATCTAAACACAGGCTTTGTCACAGGGTGAAAACTGAAAAAGGAAGAACAAGTGAAAGAAGCAACTAAAGAAAAACAGAAACCTGCATGCAAACCCCCAGCAGAGTGCATGGAGTCATTTCTGTTTGTACTCACCCAGAAGGGCGCTCCAAGGGTTATGTTATCTTCTCACCTCCCTTCAGTTCTGTCCATAACTCTGGGAAGACCAGAGCATTACAAATCAGCGTGCTCAGCAAAGATACCCACAACAAGATACTACAACACAGAGTTGTCTTCAGTGAGCTGTCTTTTTCAAGGAAATAACTGGACACAGGTGTTTACCTGAGGTTCAGGATTAACGTGCTGAGCTGCCCGGTATTTACCTAACCATGCAGCAACGCCCATTTACCTGGCTAATCCATCAGGTCCTCTTTTAATGCATAAAAATGTTAAAAGAAAAGCATTCAAAATTTTTGCATTTCACCAGATTTTTGCACTCTCTCAGCTGGCAATCAGTGTCCCACTATAGATTTTTGAAAGCTATTAAATATATATAAGGAACACTAACAGAGCAATCAGTTGCATACAGCCTTAAAGGTGTCAGTCATTACATCTTTAAATGAAAGTGGATGTGGAGTGCCAAATTACCCTGTTTTACCCTCTGTCACACTTCCTGAGGGAATGCAAACCTGAACCTGAACGGGTTCTTCAGCAATTCAGCTGTGAGGTGCAGCAGCCCGCAGTGCACACTGCGTGCCGATGAACACCGTGAGCGCATGGTGTTTGGTCGGAGGCAGCTCCTGACACAGGGGCTGTGACTTCCAACTGAGCACACCGAAGGTTTGGGAGCTCGTACAAGAAGGGCTGGTATTTGCTTGGAGTCTTGCCGTCCATACCGGCGTCTCTCCAGGCAGATCCTTATGCAAAATACCAGCACTTACTTGTACTTTGCATCAACGTTGACCAAAAAGCTGCTTCAGAAGACACTTGTTCCCAAATCCTTGAGTTCTCCTGGTAGCCAAGCGCTTCCAGGCTGGTTGCAGGAGTCAGACAGGCAGCTGGGTGTGACTCTACATGGGTGTATGTAGTGTTGACTTTAGAGCTGAGGGCGGCTGCGAGCAATCTGCCCATCCCAAGACCCGTACAGTGCCGCAACACCCACCTCCTGACAGCACGAGACCTCTTCCCCAAATTAAACCTCGCGCCCACCAATCCAGCCCCGTGCCAGCCGGCACTCACCTGGCTCACAACCACACAGCAACGCCTCCACACGCCGTGCTCACGGGTGGGACGCTCCTGGAGAGTCCTGGAGCTGCTGGCCCGCAGTGGGTGAGGGCGGGAGGCGAGCGTGGGAGAGAGGCCGCCCAGCCACACGGCATCGCCTGCCGCTGCTCCGGCTCGCAGCGGCGCTTCCTGCTTCCAACGTCACTTCGGTGCCGCGCTAAAACGCCAAAACGCCAGCAGTTCACAGCCTTCCCTTTTTTTTCCCTCCCCCTGGATAACTAGTTATTTTTTTTTTCTTGTTTTAAAGGTATAAAGAAGGGACTTTATCACAAAGCACCGAAGAAAAATTGTACAATACTGCCGCATCTAACCCTATTGCTAGTTCTTGCTCAAAACACCCCCAATGCAGCGAGCCCATCCGGTATGAAACCACTCTCTTATTTCAAATTTGCTAAAAATATTTTGACAGGGTCACTTTGCTGTTTTTTTTTTTCCCCCTGCTGCTTCTGGTGCAAACCTGGTGCCGGAGGAGCCGTGCCCGTGCAGTCCCAGGAGGCTTTCGAAGAACAAGCTGGGGAGGAAGTGGAAGGGCACAGCCAGGTATAGCCTGCTGGCTAATTATTTCATATAAATGCTCAACACTGCATATTGGTGTTCACTGAAATTGCAGCTTTCCAGGAAAGAGGTATCAAAGGTTTGCGTGGTATTAGGGGCAACTTCAATAATTACAATTTCAAACACAATGAGGCTTCCCCGCCAGCAGCAGTTAGAAACAAGCATTATCTGATTGCTTTCTACAGTAATTGCACTTCATTATTTCCCTCCTGTGAGAGACAAGGAAATGTCACAAGTGGAGGGGGTGCTGGTACCTTTCACAGATATGCTCTTGGCAAGCAGAGGTATTTCTTAAAAGCTCTTCAGAAGTGGTTGATTTGAAGTTCTTGAAAGGCTTTCTCTTCTTCACTCTGACTCCCTTTCCATCTTCCAGTTCCTGACACAGCACACTTTTGTCAGGGGTGGGCTTCAGCCACACACCCGCAGTGCTGCGTTCTCCTGAAGCTTCACTAGCAATGGCCTGGGAGGCTGAGGATTCCCCAGAGAGGTGCAAGGGAAGCCCCTGCAGAGCCAGAGGACATCCTAGGGGGTAGAACATCAGACCAGGGTCCAGTTTGTTATGTTTAGTACTTACAATAGGGCTAGCGCTTGGATGAAGGTCAGCGTTTATTTCGGTAAGCTGTTGCTATCACTGAACAGCTTAAGCCTTGGCTGCCTTGCTTTGACCAGCCTCAGACAGGGAAAAGTGCAGTATTCTTGAAATGCCAGACCGATTTTTCACTTTTGGAACCAAAATCCCACTGCATTCTTAAAGCACTGGGGAGACAACGCTGCTCATTACCCAATTCCTTTGGCTTGCTGGAAACCAATCCTAACCTTTCTGCTCTGCAAATGCCAGACCGGGACCTCCTAACACGCTGCCGACGTGCTCCGCTAGCTGATTTTCAGGAGGCTCCTCCTGGCTTCAGCCACAGCCCCGAGCGATCAGCGCTTTGGAAACCAGGCATTAGAAAGATGTTGTGAAAGGAGCACCCTCGACTTCTGATTTCAAAAACCAGAGATGACTTCAGGACATCACAGCACCCACGCAAATGGGTTTGTCTAGGGCGGTGCCACTATCCTTGATTTCACTGAGGCAGCACTCACAGCAAGAGACTGGAGAAGGGCTGGTTTTAATTAGGAGCAGTTCGGCTCGTTAAGGGACCGAGCATGGTGCTGAGTCACATCACATGAAACTATACGGAGACTGCTCAGAGCCATGAAGTTAAGTCCTTCCTCCTAAAATCCATCCCCAGATGGTTCCTGTGGAAGGAGGAAGGCTGGTGTCTTGGCACACGCTTCAGGCTGGCGCCGCAGACGTGTCTGACTGGAGGCTGAGGAGGAGGAGTCTGCAGGCCCGCGCAGAGCTGCTCGCTGGAAGGCCTTCTCCCTTCCGTCACTCCCTGCTGTCTAGCAAGGAGGAAGCCTTTCTAAAGATGCAGGCCTTGTTTCCTGGATTTGGGGAAGATGAGATGTCTTCTGGGAGCTGTAGTTCCCAGGCAGGATGAATGTACAGCCTGCATGGAGAGGCATGCCAGCAAAGCCAGCGGCCTGTGGTGGCTTCCATTGCTCTGATGCAAGGGAAAGTCAGTTGAAATTAAAAGAGGACATTTTTATAGGCAACTCTGCTAGCAGACCTTGGAAATTAGCACACCACAGTGGGAAAACTCGGATGTGCTTAGGAGCATTAGACTCTAAGGAAGAAACTTTCTGCCTTGATGAGAATAGGAAAGGGGTGGGCTTTTTGGAAGCTGCAGTCAAAGGGAAACCAGGCTTGGGGTTCATCAGGAGGTATAAAGTCTGCTTGAGAAGAGCACGTTGGCTGGCCAGAGACCAGGCACAACCAATCCCTAATGGCTGAAGGAAGAAGAAAATATTTGGACAGATTCGAAAAAAGTAGTTTTGCAAAAAGGAGATGGCGAGTTTGGACCCAAACCTCTACCTGCTGGGCTGAGAGGAGCTCCTCTGAGTGCTGGTTTTGCATAAGGATGAGGCTTCAGGGCAACGTATGCTGCAGAACCATTAAACAAACTGCAGATACCGCTAAAGCGAGAACCCGGTGGTACAAACTAAGAATTACTGACAAAAGTGCACAACACTTGCTTGTGGTTTACATAAGCCACCGCAGTGTTTGTGAGCTGGTAGACGTGGAGGAAGCGTTTCTAAGGACGACTATAAAGAACTGAACGCAGCGTACGATTCAGGCCGATAAACCAAAGAGCATACACCAGAGCTTCAAACACCGTTTTTGGGAACCAAGCTTGGTTAGTGGGCTCTGTATGCACAGAGCTGTTTGAAAAACAGGAATTACCTACCCTGCCCTCCTGGTTTGGGGTATAGCATCAGTGGGATCATAGCACTTACAAACACTAAATAACTGGAAATAACAACCCGTGAAGACAGTTATGAGCTGAGTGGGGCCTTAGGACAAGAAAGGATGGTTGATGGTAGCTCATTCTTTACTATTTGCACATGTTGGTAGTAAAGCTGAGTGCTTGGACATTATTTGCCACTTTTACAAATTGAATTAGCTTTTTTTCTCAAGTAGCACAGTACTAAAATATTTCTTCAGGTAATGTAGCTTTTTTATACTTAAAGCGAAGAGAATTGTAAAGCAAAAAAAGCATGCCTAAATTAAAAACCTATTTTCTACACAGACATTTTGGAAATTGCTTCTACTCTGAAAGGAACAACCTCTTTGTTTAGTGCTGTAATTCCTGTGCTTCTAATCTAGAACGCTGATGAATGAACTCTTGAAAGAAGAAGTTAAATCTGAATCCCCATAGCTTTCTCTGGATTGACCAGGTTGACATAAGTTTAGATGGCAACAGTAACACTTACTTTTTCAAGAATATACTGCTTTGATCTCTGGTCCTCCTTCCCCACAGCTGGCAGGTTCTCTGGGCTCTTGAATTTTTTGAGAGGAAGGCATTTTACATTGCAGGAGAGAGCTGAACAGAACTGCAAGGGAAGAACAAGAAGGAAGAGAACCGTGATGATACTGTAGAGCCCAGAAGCCCCCCGATCCAAATGTCCCCTCTTTCTCCAGCAACCAGAGCTGGCCACCAAGGGTCTGGGCAGCAGCAGCAGCCCAGAGGGGCAGGGGCAGCCCTGGGAACGTGGGACGAGCTGCTGCCCAAGCCACAGCTTTGGGACAGACGCAGCTGGCCCTGGGCTGTTCCCAGGTATGGGACAGCAGCACCTGCCTGGCCCTGAGCCCGGCTCAGGATCTGGGGCTGAGCCTGGTAAGCCACCCATTTGTGCTGATATGGGTTTGTGTCTGTATAAGGGTGATCTTCACGCCATGAATGCAGCCTGGTGTCTGGTTTCCAGAACAACCTGGTAATGGAGGATTTTGTGTTTTCGTTGTTGTTGCTGTTAATTGTACTATTCAAATTGAAACTTACGGACCTGATTTAGTGCTGTTAGGAAGCTTGCTGACATTATTAATCATACCAGCACATAAATGACAAGACTGAGTAAAGAATCAGCTATTGCACCAGCAATTCTGCCTGTCTTTCCTACGAAGAATCTGCGGCACGTATCCTGTGACACCATCCTGTAATGTAGCTTTGCTGGGGTCCTGGATTTCCCAGCACTGTGCTGTCTGCCCCCAGTTTCCCAGTGAATAAAGTGATGCTGACTTACCAATAATTCAGCATATCATCTCAGTGGCAGCATTAAGGTTGGATGAGGCTTTCAGCAACCTGATCCAGAGGAAATTATCCCTACCCATGGCAGGGGGGTTGGAACTAGATGGTCTTTAAGGTCCCCTTCAACCCAAACTATTTGATAATTCTATGATTAATACCTTTGATGTTCAACAGAAATAGTGGTATAATATTATATGTGCAAAATGCATCTGAGCCTCAGTAAGCCTTACTGGCCTTATTTCCGAGCCTTACTAAATCCTTACTTGGGAAAACCAACCCGTGCAACAAGGCTCTCTTCTGCGTTGTTCTGCTGGTGGAAAGAGGCATATGAGGAACTCCAGAATCCACAAGCTTCAACCAGCTCCTCTCCAATGCAGTCCTTCTCTGCCCTGTCCTGACAGTGCTGGGCAGGATCAGCCCAGGGGCTGGAGATGCTCGACAGAAATGCTGATCAGTGTGCTGGGAACTCAATGCAGCTCTGATGCAGTGGATCTAAGGTGCAACAGGACAAGCGCAGTCAGTCAGGCTGGCCTCCCGGATGCAGCTTACCTCTTTGTCCTAGCAGCTGGATTACAGCTTGTCTCTCAGAGCACCACCTCATCTGTTGTTTTTTTTTTAAGGACTCCAAGTGATAATGGTTCCACCATCCTTGCTCAGGAACCAGCCTACCCGATTACGCTTTCTGCTAAGGTAATTCAGCTTTCAAAGCCAAACATTTCTATTTCAGCCTCTACCTGCGGGATCTTGTTATGGCTTCCTGAGCAATACAGAAATGCACTTCCACCATCAGATATCTTTTTCACATGTAGGGGCTTGGAAACCCCGCTTATACCTGCTGCCTACTCACTGGGCTGCATTTGCGAACAAATTGTTAATCTATTACATGCAGAGTTCACAGCACACCATTCAACAGGGGGGTGTTTAAACTCAAAGCACTGAAGTGCCCCATTGGACAGCTGGATGCAGGGCGAGGAGGGCTGAGCCATGGGACAGTTGCCGGTGGCTTGTCCCAGTGGCTCAGGGACAGGGAGTACACAAGCACATTGGCTTGTGGTTGTGTTGTACAATGAAATTGTCTCCAAAAGGCTCCATCTCTGTCTTTCTTTGATAAAAAGGCAGCCAGAGAATTGCCCTCTCCCACGAGCCCCGGCGCTCAGCCTATGAGATAATACAGGCTGGCCTTTTCTTTGCAGCTGTATTGTTTTAGTGCTTGGAAAATAGCAGCAGGCTGAGCAATGAGTCATCTGTCACTAGATGGGGTTAAAGTAATTTCCGTTTTCTGTTGCCATGGGGAAATCAACGTCCTAAGATTTGTCCTTTCTCCCACTCAAACATGTGGGAGTAGAAAGCCTGAAACCCAGCAGGGCTAAACAGTTTTTTAATTTTTTTTTTTCCCCTTATAAACAAACTTCCCTCCATGGCCTTGCAGCTGTCAGTCTGTTCCTGGAATCGTCCAGTTAACAATGTCATTCCCCTCAGATTGCAAAAAATCCAGAAGCAGAGTTTAAGTAAATATTTGACATAAATATAGGAGCTGCTTCACTTTATCACTTATAAAAGTCTCTGTTGCTCATAAAGTTTTTACGTGTACATTCAAGGGGGTTATAAACTTGATACTGCAGAAATAAAATTGAATCTTAAAAAAAAAGTAAATTAAAGTAGCAGATCACCGACATCAGAATAGAGTGAATAACAGAAACAGGAAAGAGGAAATTGCAGTAAATACCATTTAAAAGCCTTGCTAATGTATAGCTTATATGAGTAGCAGCATAGCAACATCTAGTGTTGGTCAGGGATATAGCTGGAAGTTCTTGGCATGCTCATTAACGGCACTTGGATGAAATCTGCACATGGGGAACCGGCTTTTCTCGGACCACCGCACCACCACGCAGCCACAGTCTCGGCTCCGCACTGTCTCCTTCTGCCCTGTGTTTCACTACACGGCCTTCCGTCATGCTCCGTGTCACTGCCTTCGTCCGCTTTGCAGAAGTGCAGTCATCTGGTAATACTCCGTCTGTCCAGATCGTTAGGAAAATTACTGTGGTTATATTTAAAAGCCAGCTCAATAGATCTACAGGTTTAAAAACAATTCAATGCAACGATGGCCAAAACTTTTAGCATCTGAACTGAAATTAAGAAAGCAAATCCCACCTGACAGCCGATCACGTTACCAGCCATATCGTAAAAACTGGGATCAATTAAACATCATTGTCAAATGTGTAGAGAAATGAGCACGCAGTGTAAGGTTGCAATGCCAAGGCAGTGTGTCAGAGAAGGCTGCATTTTTTCTCTCCTGTACTACCGTGGGAATGCATGGATTACTGCGTTATGCACAGCTTAAGGCCACCTATAGAAAAACTGATTGAGGTTCATTAGGAATCTAGCACTGTATTGCATGTAGACACTTCTTTTCATTTAAAAGACACCTGATGTTCCAAGATAAGTTACTTGATACTTTACTCTTCTGTAGATATACATTATGGAATAGCATTAGTTTTGATTAAAGGTTAGCTAAACTAAGTTTAGCTTCACATTAGTTTTTTAGTTTAATTATTTTTGATGGCTTCACATTAAACTTAGGCAGTTTTTTTCATACAAGCAAGCCCTTATATGGGGAGGTCACTGAGGACTATTTAAGTAAAATCATTTGTCTCCTTCGATTACAGCTCCCATTACATGGATTCTGCTTCATCTTCAGTAAAATAACATCCTTTGGGTTTTTTCAAAGAAAACATTCATGAATGGCTGCCTTCCAAGTCCAGCTCTGTTTGGCAACACCCTGTGAACAGATTTTTGCCACGTTTAAGTTTATTACATGAGCTAATTAGCATGACTGTGTAGGTGCATGGAATGCATTGGGGGAGAGGCAGAATACAAGTATACAAAATGCTGTTATATAATTTGTTATGGGGACAAGCTTATTGAAGACAGACCTGGATCACTCTCAGTATACTTTCCAGCAGGATTTTGGGAGTGAGCAGTTGGGCAGGGGAAAAAAGAGGACATTCGAGCATAGGAAAGGTTGAATGCCACCTTAGTTTTGTAACTTAAAAGTACAATTAATTTTTTTTCTGTACTCACATCTGTTGCTTGTATCTCCAGATAAAACAATTCATTAAAAGTCAATGATTCAAAGCAAGGACAGCATACTTGTCAGCTGCACTGTGAAACTCATTCCCTGATGAAGAAAGAAGTAAAATTTCTAATTAATAGCAAGCAAATATGGATTGTTAACCATTCTGGCCATGAGAAAGGCATTAGGGTGTCTATTGGAAACACTCAGCCAGAGCAGGGATCAGAGCTCTGCTTCATGTTATTAAGACATTCACACCGCCCTAACCAAATTAAATGGAGAGCTAAGTAACATAAAGCTATTAGGCTCTCTTTCTTCCTTCTGCATGCATGAAATTACATTTTAAAGCTACGTGTGATCTTTCAGAGCCTCTAAAGGGGTCAGGCACTAGGCACATCTGGCATGCCGATATTTTCATTCAGGAACATGAAGTCATCCTCCAAGTTGCATTCCTGAGTCAATAACGTGTAATTTTCCACATGTCACTTTACTGACTTGCACACTGAACAGAGATTAACCTTAATTTAGTAGAAGCTTGCGCATATTTAACAGAATTGAGAGCCCTGCTAATTGTGTTTTAATTAAACTAGCAAAGGAATAATATTTGATAGAGAGGGTCAATGTTATTTGAATAAACATACTCCACACAGCCTGCTGCACTATGCCATAGATCAGTTCAGTGCCAAATCCCACCCAACAGGGTGAATTAGGTATTATGGGATCTTCAGGCATAAATTCAATGGTAAAATCACCACTTGCAAAAAATGACACTCTGCCTTTCCCCACTGTCCAGAGGGGACATTAACACCACAGCGTCCTGAGGAGCCACCACCATGCCCCCAGTGTGCAAGCTGGCTTACCCCGAAGCATGACCAGCCCATCTGAGTCCCATTGTAGCTCCTCTGGGAGAAACAAGGATGTGCCCTGGGGCATGTGGTGGTACCCGATGCCACCCCACCTGGTGGCAGCGCTCCAGAGGGGCCACAGGTCTGAAATGAGTTTGATGCGTATCAGCAGAGTGCCTTGGGGACTGCGTATGATCAAGTACACAACGCAATGGCTTTGGCTCTTGCAATCAAAATATTTGCTGTATCATAGAATAGAATCATAGAATGGCCTGGGTTGAAAAGGACCTTAAAGATCATCTAGTTTCAACCCCCCTGCTCTGGGCAGGGTTGCCAACTACTAGAGCAGGCTGCCCAGAGCCACATCCAGCCTGGCCTTGAATGCCTCCAGGGATGGGGCATCCACAACCTCTCTGAGCAACCTGTTCCAGTGCCTCACCACCCTCTGAGTAGCAGGTAGGGAGAAATGGGGTTCCTGTCTGATGAGCAGTGGGAGGCACCCAGTCTTAATCTGTTTGAAATAAAAGGCCTTCCTGCCACCAGGAGCAGATTCTAGGCATGACCTCCAGCCTCCAAAGCTCTCAAAGAGAATAAAAAACCTGCTACAAAGACATTAACTCAAAAATAACTCTCCCTGGGGAGAAGGTGGTCCTGCTCAGAAGGATGTAGCCACGTCCAGCAGATGCTGCTGGCACCGAGGGTGCTGGTTTCATGCTGGCTGCAATGGGCAGGTTCAGGGTTGGCAACAACCACCTTAGCTGTTGTCAGCAAGTTTCTGGCTCTCTGTGCCGGGAAGTGGTCTGTCCTCCTGGGAAGGCAGATGGAGGAATTCAGAAATCACAGGATGGGACTTCTGCAGCTGAAAGTGAAGGGCAATAACTCTGATTAAAAAAAAAAAAAAAAAAAAAAAAAGCACATATTCCTGGGGGTGAACAGGCCTTATTTAATACACTGTAATACCTCCTGTTTCTGCAGGATCATCTGAAGATGAACAGAATAGTGCTTCATGGTGCCAGGTAAACAGCTCTCACATGCCATGGCTACAGTCTCTAAGGAGCTTCTGTTTATTATGAAATGTCCTTGCCTTGGCTTTAGCTACAAACCCTTGCTGTGAATCCGGCAGGCAGAAGCTCACGATGACAGTGAAGAGCTTGTATGAAGTTACCAGAGGGATACTTATTACCTTTGGGATTATAAGCATTTTTTTTCCTGGAATTTTTGCTTTTTTCCCTGTTCTTTCTTATTAGCCTTGGTTTGTTGGGTGGAGTGTTTGCCTCGCCAGTCCCATTTGGAATGGAGCTCTGGTAGGCAGAACAAAAGCTTTTATCAAAGGGAAGATGTCGGTGACGCTACAGAAACTTAAAAAAAGTCAGCTATGTCTGAATTATTTATTTCTTAGCTCCTGCAAACTCTTTTTAAAGAGATAAGTGCATGGAATTACATGAAACTAAAGTGAGAGGATCCTTGAGGCTCTTGATAAGATTTAAATTTGCAGTAAATATTGGTGTATTGATTATTATCATGACCTGCTGATTTTTAATTTACATTTACAGAGAAGGCCCAAGCTTTCTCATTCTGAACCGAATTTGGATTGTTAAAGCGGTCTAAATGTAAATTAACATCCCCAGGGCTATGCTGGCATAACTGAGATCACTGTTTAGCTCTTTGCTTTGGTTCATTTCCCAAGCTTTTGCATTTCCTAAGTTATGTTTTAAATGACACAACAAGACAAGCACAACAAGCCTTACGGAGCAAAAGTTCAGGTAGCCACATGGCTGTGAAGTTCTTACCCTTACCGCGAGCGCCATGCACGCCTGCTGCCTCTTCACGGGAACGCCGGCTGCACAGTGCCAAAGCGGATCAGGTTTTTGTGACAAGGTCCTGGGGTCCCTGTGGCAGCAGGTGAGGCTCTGAGGGGAGAGGAGCTGGGTCAAAAAGGGGGTTGGAGGAAGGGTGAATCTTTTCCCCCTACTCCAGTGGTTGGAGGGCAAGATGTGCAGGCAACTCTTAGTATTCTTGCAGCACAGTAATAATAGTATTCTTGTGATTTGGGTGGTAATGATTTAGCCATAGGGTTTTATACCCATTTATTCCCACCACATGGCTGGTCAACCATGCACCAGTTTGTTATTCTCTTTTTAATCCAAAAAGAGAGAGAAAGTAAAGACAGCTTTTTCATAGCACTTTCATTTCTGACATTCCCAATGTGCTCATATCAAGGATTTGACTATAGCACTTTATGGCTTTCCTACCCTTCCATCAACCTTGGGATGTTTATTTTTCTTCAAACATAGCTGTTTGCAGCATGCTAACAAGAACTGAAGATCTTTTAAGACTGCTATTTGTTTACTGAAGACATCAAAGCCTTTTCTTTCCACAAGCAAAAACCTTCTTTGAGTTGGTGCAATCTGCAAACAGACATGCAGTACCAAGGTGTGCTTTGTGTAGAGCAAAATAAAACCACAGAGCACTGAAGATATTTTCCTATCTGAGATTCTAAATTTAGCTCTGCTTCGTTTCTCATTCCTCAGCTTCTCAGACTATTTGTTCCTAGCCAAAAGCCCTGCAGTTTCAGCAGATCTTCCCATTGCCAGCTTCAAGTTGGGTAGAAGAATACAACTGCAAACGTGGTCAGTGGCAGCGATAGCAGCTAATCTAAAACAAATATTTTGTAACATCCATGAGCAAATTCATTTCCTCATTTCACTTTGACAGTTGAGATGCTATGCCATGCTAACAGAAAGCAATTTGTTGCATCAGGTCATGCCAAGCGCAGCAAGCAGCATACCTCCAGCTCTCAGTTCAGACCCAGGCTGTGGGTGCGAGTGCATATGCAGCAGAAGTGACAGATGTTGGCAGCAAATTAAACAACAAGGTCTGCTGAAAATAATGTCCTAAGAAATACTGGGGCATATGTTTCATGGCTTTCCTAGATATGTTGAGGCTATTTTAAGGCCAATCGAACTCCCACTCCTTACTGTGGTTAGAATTATTCCTTGTATGGAACATAAGGCAGTGTAAACATCACCATTTGTGTATCACTGGTATTTGCAGTCATACTTCAAGTATTGCCTAGCCCCAAATGCGTATCCACCATCCAGAGCCTCATGGCAGCTTTCAGAGAGCGTTAAGCATTGGCAGCACACCACAGGAAACGTCTCTGTGAAGGACAACCTAAAATCTCTGCATGGGGAGCTCCCTCAGGAGCTATTCAACCAGTCAGACTCTGGTACAGAGAAGATGAGGACAATGAGAAAGGAGGACAGGAGAAGGACTGACCAATAAGGTTCTCACCCCACAAGGAAGCAACTCAACACAAGCTGTGTTGGCTGAAGGTTACAACTTACTTTGTAATCAGCTGGCTGTGGGTGTCAGTGTGCCTGGTCACAGCAGAGAAGACACCTTGTACAACCTGGTGCTTGTGGCAGCTTCTGGTGGGCTTGAGACCTGCCTCAAGGTGCGTGGAGGAAACCGGAGGGACAGACCAGAAGGGGCAGGGTGGCAAGAATATTGTTCTTCAACAGCTCTTAACCCTGAAAACACCAAGAGAAGATACAAGGGGCAAACAACATCCAATTTTCACTAGCTTTGAACCAAACAAGCAGTGCTGGTACAACAGGGTGCAGCCAAAGAGACCGCAAGTCTGTGAGGGACAGCTGTTGCGACCACCTCCCTTGTCCTTGGGTGCTTCCAAGCTTGGGTTTGACATCTGGCTTGGCAAGGCAGGGCTCACAGCCTCCTGGGGTGAGGGAGGAAAGGAGCAGCTGTTCCCCAGTCCCGGGGTCCCCCTGGGTTAGGAGCAGGGACATGGCCCCCTCGGTGACACAATCAGGCTATGCCTCCAGTCCCAGTACTCAGGTGACCCCTGCAGAGCACTTTCAGTCTTAGGAAATACAATAAAATGGCAGAGCTGTAAAGAAAAAAAGAAATAGTTTTAAGCACATCCAACTTTGGGATAGAGAGTAAAATTTCTTGCCAGAGAATTTAAAACAAACTGGAAACTGATCATCTACTCATTTAAATGATGTGCCTGGAGCTAAACCAGCAAGGCTGAATAATCTGTGATGCTTTCATCCTTCTTCAATTTTTTCTTTGTTCCATCAGCCACATATGCGTTAAGTGTAAATTGAAGGGCTTGTAGCTGGAAAAGCAGATTGTGAAAAGGGCTTGGCCCTCATCTTATAATTCAGCTTCAGTATTACAATTACTCTTAATAGCACTCTTATTTTGTTGTATTATTTATTCTGGCTAAAACCCTCCAGGATCCCTTGAAGGCTTTTTTTCCTGGTGGATTTAGCCAACATCCACTCATGAATCCAGATGTTTCTGCTTTTATCCACGGGAATTTTATGGTATGGATATGCCAAGATTATAACTTCAGGCTCAGCCTCAAGACAAGTATTCTTCAAATTCCCTAAATCATAAATGGAAAGTGCCATGAAAAACCTGGGCCCTAATGCATTTAGTGTGCCAGAATGGAAATCAAACCACAGGACAATATTGCTCAAGGTCCTGGATCTGTATTGATATTCTGCTATGTCGCACCAGAAATTACAGCCCAGATCGTGCTATTTTATGTGTTCTCGTACACAGACCCTTGTTTTTAGCACATATTCAGTTCTTCTTTCCATTCACCATCCTGAAATTAGGCGCTAAGATACATGTGGGTCCAAGATGCTTACATTGGAAAAAAAGATTACTCACTGGAAGCCAGAGTCGCTGCTGGTGTAATTTAAATGAATGAAAATGGGCCTGTTTATGTCAGCTCACCATAAGAAACACAGATACCCTCCCTAGTCAAAACTGGTTCTGAAATAAGGGCAAAGACGAAACGTACCCTGCCCTGATGGAGACCTGCTGAGTAAAACAAGTCTCTGCCTTTGACAGCACTTTGGATGAATAACTGAACCCAAATACATTCCTCCTGTGGAGTGTTGACAGCAGTGTGAAGCAGACCTTAAAATAACCTCAATAACCTTCCTTGCTGTGCTGCATTGCCTGGGGTTTCCTTTGGGCACTCCCGTCTGTGGCATCCCTGCTCCCCAGGTTTGTCAGGGTGAGAGCCCTGATCACAGACATGGTGTTGGTGGTCAGTGCCAGCACGGTGGCTCAGCTGGTGTCCTCCATCAGGGGTGACTGCCTCCTCCCAGCCACCCCAAAGTAGCTCAGGAGCATGAGAATAGCAAACGGAGATGCACAAAGCAGTTTTTTGTTGGCCTTTTGGTAGTAAATGGTGAACCTCATCTGCCCGCGGCCATGCTGTATACAGAGAAGTATGCCATGGTATGCCTGAGTCCACAAAATGTTGAATTTTAGCTTTTCCTCAAAAGAGGCTCCCAACTGGCCTTGAATGCACACAGCCATGGCCCTGGTCCTGCCTTTGTTGTGCCCACTCTAAACCCTGTGTAAGCCAAGGGAGTTTTCTGCCCCTGCTCCAGAGGATGGGTGGTGAGCAATCGGTGATGCAGAACGAACACCTCCAGGAGCACCTGGGACACGCTGCCACTGCCTGGAAGAGAAGAGCCCATTCCCCTCCCCAGGAGCAGCTAGCTGTTGCTTGCTCTAATAGCATTAGTTCTTTACCTGCAGAGTCACTGGATCAAAGGAAATTTAAATTATTCCTAAAAGCTCTTCTAAGGCTTCCCCAGCATAGAAAAGCCTCTCAGCTGGCACAGAGCATGGAGCTGGCTCCACAGCAAACCCCTCCGGGGCAGGGACACGCCAGGACAAGAAGGAGCCACAAGAGCCAGGGTGCTGAGGCACCCAGCCAAGCTCACCCTGCACGGATCAGCAGGATCGCCGCACTGAGCCTTGCACGGAGGTTACGAGCAGTGAAGCTTTTCCGCCACCTACCTCCATAAGCAAACCTCAGCCATGCCAAAATCCTGCTGGACAGAGCTGCTCGGGTAGGTGGGAAGCTCAGTGCAAGGTGCCATCAGCAGGTGCTCCACGTCAAGGAGGTGGCAAAGACCGAGTGCTCACTGATGCATGATGTTCGCAGAGCTCCACGCCTGCTCTGTCATTAGTCCCCGTGTGTAACCACCCGTTTCCCCCATGCACAGGCTGCTCTTGCTGGTATCCTCATCCTTTTGGCTGACAGAGGACAGATGTGGAGATGCCTGGTAAATTTATACTGTTATTCTATATGGTGTCACATGCAGGAGGCAGTAAGGGAATGGCAGAGTTAATCTAGAAAATGCATTCAAAGGGAAAAGTGCTTTTCCTGCTAATATTGTGGATCAAATGAGCTGTGCAGGGCTTCCAGAGGGTGCACATTAAATATCCCACCAGCACAGTAGTTCTGCCAGTTCCTATCACATTTTCTGTTTTATAATGAGGAACTTTGTTAGTAGTCAAGTATGCAGTTTAAACTTTAAAGGCCACCCACTGTACTTATATGCTATATGACAACTGCATAAGTATACTTGTTCCAATTTATTCTTCCAGTATTTCAGTAAAATGTCTCACTGCCTTTGCCTTCCCTTTAAAAATAATCACATTTTTCATTAATAAGTTCATGACTTTCATGCTACTAAGTTTTCCTTACCATCACATTTTTTTGGACACAAAATAATGGAATATAGAAAATAAAATCCATTTTTTTTTTTTCAAGTTGGAAATGAAGAAATACAAAGATATTGAGCTCTAGTTTAAAAGTTTTTTTTTTTTTTTTAAATCTCTCAGCAGGTCACAAAGGTGATAAAATGCTTTTGTCTCCATTTCAGTGGGAGGCTAGCATTGCCTCGGGCATACTGAGCATCACAGGTACCTCAGTGCAATTTGCTGTTGCCATCGCATCTCTTCTCCTTGGCCCATACTGCGACTACTCACTTGCTGGGCTCACTGGGACCAGTGACCTGGGCTATGCGGTCCTGTTCCCTTTCCCCTATGTTGACTTCCCAAACCTCCGCAAAGACCCAGCACAATATGAGTGGTACCACCTGGCCCTGCAAGTACTAGACCTGTGCTTGAGTTCGGCCATATTCTGTGCATTTTCTGCTTTTGTGATCAAGCTCACGATGAGACTGCTCCAGCTGGGACACCTGAACATGAGCCTGGGCTGTGACGGGGAAGGTAGATTGTCCCATAGTGCTGTAAGTGCAGCCAGGAGGGTGACATGGATGTGCAAAGACAGATCCTGAATGCAGCCCCACCACATCTGCACTTCAGTATCTGCCCTGAAGCTATGTGCATCATGCCAGGTTTAAATCACTTTATGAAATAGTAATTTGGCCCTTTTTTCCCTTTACATCCCTGCATCATTCCAACTAAAGGGACACATCTGTAGCATGCCAAGTTAGGGCCTCTGACTTTAAGGGCCAATGAAAATTTTATGGAAGTTATACAGTTTGCTTTTGACATTAAAGGAAGCAGAACCTGAAAATTTGCCTTTCTGCTTTTCCTTACAACTGTGAATGCTGCACTGGCATTAACATACAGAGCAGTTAAAGCCTGTGCGGACGCAGATCCATTACCTGAGGAGCAGAAGAGGTGTCAAAACTCATCACCACTCAGCGTGCGTCATGTGCTCCAGGTAGAGCCGCAAACAGCAGCATCCCAACAGCATGGGAGGACAGGAGGAACAGTACCAGGAGGGACAGGCATTTGGGTGACCCAGAGCAGAGCCAGGGCCCAACCACCGCGCTCCTGACACAATGCACAGCATCGATTTCCTCCACCCCATGCAGCTGGAGCTCTCACTGCTGGTTCAGACATTGACAAGCTTTGCTCTGCTAAGGAAAATCTCACCTTTTGCACCTCCAGTCCCTTGTTGTTGTTTTTTTTTTTTTTTTCCCCCTTAGCCTTTATTGGGAGCCAGCCTCGAATCCACTAAAATAATGGTGTTTCCATGACAACAGTCCAGAAGTGGGCTCCTCTGGGGCATTTGAAGAACCCGCTGTCAGAACACAGCCAGAGCTTCTTCCCGCTCCAGCTTTGCACCCCGCGGCCTCTTCCCATCACCTCCTCTCACGCAGACCTCAGGGCACAGCTCTGCCTGCTTCGGTGCCATCGGCATTTACTGGGCGGTAAGTCGCGGTGCCCAAGCGGTGCCTCAGCTGGGCACACATCAGACTGTGACACCAGTCTATGAGGGGGTGGAAAGGCCAGAGGTGTCTGTCTAAAGGACTGGACAGCTGTTGGATTTTGTAATCCCTTTGGCTTTATTAATAATATTCATAATTTTCATGCCCTCCCTGGTATTTTACAGAGGGTATGAAGTGATCCTTTGTTATTCACACAGTCACTGCTTTGCTTCCAATCCACAGCATTTCTCCACCCGCCCTCCCTGCATTTTCGCCACCCCTGCACCCCGTCAGCAAAGTCCTGCGACTGCTGAACACACTGGTCCCAAAACAGCAAAGCCCTGAAACTTTGGCCCCACCAAGACCAGAAGCACCCCCTGAGCATCCCCTCCTCAAGCAGGGCAGGACATCGGCCCTTTGCAGAATCAGGCCCAGCGTTGCCTCCTGCAGGCAGCACAGGCGGTACCTTGCCCAGAGACTGTCTCCAGCCAAGTGCCCGATTGATCCGCTGCTCTTGAGGCCGTTCCAAAACCCCATCCCTTCCCTGCAGCCCTTCTGTCTGCCCTCAGACAAAGATTTATGAGGGTTACCCATGGATGTGGCCGCAAAAGAAGTCCAAAAGGTTTTGTTGCAATGCTACAAGCAGCAGCAGAACAGCAAAATGCTCTTACAGACCTGGTCCTCGCTAAATCGCTCCAAGCAGGACACAACCACAGAGAGCAAGCTCAGAAGCAAGACCTGGGGAGGCAGCGTGGATGCCTGCCAGCCTGACAATGGGGTTTCATTTAACGAGCATGGATTTAAGTGTGGAAATCAAATATGAAACAGTCGTAGCCAGCATTGTCTGCATTCTTGGAGTGGCACTAAACTAGCAGGGAGAAAAGAACCGAGACACTGGCCCAGACATGCTCCAGCTGTCTGAGACTACCTCTGCCCTCCTCCACTGAATGCAGCCATTCAGCTTGTTTTCATTTCATTACTGGATGTTATTTTTGCAACCTGGGAAAAGAATAGAAAAGGGAAAAAGGTCCTTAAATGCTTTTGGGTTTATTTTTTAAGAACTAGCCCATTTCTTTCCTTTTTATCAGAGATAAAATGCAGACTTTACAAAGTGCATGAGGCCTATGGTATTATTATTTAAGCACTTGTTTCTTAAATACAGTCCTTTATCTCAGATGGAGCAGCATTTGCGTTGCTGTGGTTATTCACGTAAGTTGTACTCATTTAGCACTGAGCAACATGCAATTAAATAGCCATATAAAACACCCACAGAACGAGCAACAGCTGCCTACAGGTAACCTTAAATTTCACGCACTCACTTGCCAAATGTTGCAGCTCTACACATATAAATTCCCATTTGCACGTGGGAGCAGAGCAGGCCCTTTCCCCCATCGCCGTGGTTAGGTAAACAGCAGGCACTCCTTCACCAGGCGCAGCGCAAATCAAGCTTTTAATGACTTGGTTAAAAGCCTGACGCTGCAGATTGCTGTTAGCGGGAGTGCTTCTCCACCAACCACGGGGGCAGCCCTACCCCTGCTTCCCTCCCCTTCCCAAGAGTAGAGCCTATTCATTTTTAATGTTAAAGAATTCACATCCAAGATCTGATAATAATTAATTTTCCCTCTTTGTGTCAATTTTGCTTTCAGGTAAATGCCAGCATGTACCGCCTGTCCCTCCCAGCTGGGGACACTCCACCCTATGAAAAAGCCAAACACTTGCCAAACAAAGGGCCAGGATTACAGTTTCCCACTGAGCAGGGTGGGAATTCTGACAGTTTGTGCTGGACTTCTCTGGAAAAATCCCTCCATTTTTATGCTGATATGCTTCAGCAGAGCAGCAAGTTCTTAATGGTGCTTCATGTTCCTTTTTGAAAAGGGAGAAAGAGCATTCAGTGTTTTAACTTTTCATGCATCCTTTTCTTGGGGGCAAAGTCATATATGCTAAACCAGAACCTGTTTTTAGCTTTTGCACACTCGTGGATTATTCCTGGCAAGAGAAGGTCAGATGCACTTTAATCTGAATTCTAAGTATCGCTTTGTAGCAACATCCAAAACAGGTCTATAATTTTAAATTTGGATACTTTAAGCTCCAACAAGATTGAAGTGCACATACAATAACCACTCACTACGCCCAGATCGTTGCTTCCTAGTGAGCAGCATTGCTCTAAGTATTTGATTGGAAAAGTTTGTACCTTATTTTCACCTTACCCCAGCCAGTTCAGCAAGAGAAGTGCCCCTCCTGCACTGGCTGGACCTGAGCACGGCCCTCACCCCGCAATGCTGGAGACCCCATGCGCTGCACTGCTCCCCAGCACACTGAGCCGACCTGCCAGGCAACCTGGGGGCCTGAATCTTTTAAAGTGGCTTGGAAGACTGGAAAGGAATTTTGGAATTTTTCTTGAAGTTATGAATGCCATTTTATGGCATTCAAATTAGCTCATTTCCTCTTTCATCCTGACTTTTACCTTTTAGTAGTTTTTAATTTTGTTTAGTGAAAATTTATTCTCATATTAGAATCAAATTTCCGTTCATTAAGGATAAAAGGATGATGATTTCAAGCAATGAGTTTCATAAGTTTCTCCAAATCCAGAAACCCTAAACATATGCTCAACACCAAGCCTATGAGCAATTCCATTTACCTTAATATGAGTGCTTATCTCTAAGCATGTGCATAAGTGGTTTGTTGGCAAAAGCTAGAGTGTTTATTCCTTTCCAAATGACCCTATTTAATATTTACCGATATTAATCTGCTCAATAACTATAAATACCAGAAAAAAGCATTGAATTAGCTCTACAAAGAGCTTTACCAAATATGACTTCTAGATTACCCAGAAGGGTCAAACTGTTCCATGCTTGAGCAGTCTGAAAGGGACCACGGCTGACCCAAAGCCACAGGAACCAGTGGAAGGGTGTTGACTCATTTTACAGTCTGGGGATGGGATCCTGCATGAACAGAAACACCTGTCTGGTTTTGGCACTGTGACTAATAGGGATAACAAAAACTCTACGCCAACATTAAGAAAGTTTGTTTTATGTATTGACATCCTGTTAACCTCCAGCCTCTAGTGCACTTAAAGGAAGCTGTTAATTTAATGGTTGCGTCAGAAAGATATGGCAAAACATGTATTGCTGAGCAATGATGGAAATCTCACAGAATCACAGAATCTTTTGGTTGGAAGAGACCTTCAAGATCACCTAGTCCAACCTAAGACCTAACACTAACAATCCCTCCACTAGACCATGTCTCCAAGCTCTGCATCCAAACGTCTTTTAAATAGGCAGCAGAATGGTGACTCGCCCACTTCCCTGGGCAGCCTGTTCCAATGGCTCACAACCCTTTCAGTAAAGAAATTTTTCCTAATATCTAACCTAAACCTCTCCTGTCGCAACTTCAGCCCATTCCCCCTCATCCTATCACTTGACACATAGGAGAAGAGAAGCCTAATGTCAGCCTTAACACCTGCACAAGACAATGACTGCAGGGAGCTCTGCACAGAGCATAAGTTTAAAGAATTCACCCTTGAAAATGAAAAAAAATCAAATCTAATTGTTAATAGCTGATACAGACTCCAGATATATTATTTGGTAGAGGCCTCCACTGTGAAAGCTGTACTCCAGCAGCAAAACATCTCTAGATCCCTACATTTCCTTCCAGCTGGATTGATGCAGAATGGATGGATTAATCCTCTCCCAC
Source organism: Anseranas semipalmata (assembly GCA_013399115.1). Taxonomy (NCBI): domain Eukaryota; kingdom Metazoa; phylum Chordata; class Aves; order Anseriformes; family Anseranatidae; genus Anseranas; species Anseranas semipalmata. Next base: position 922,395 of record VXAA01007303.1, read on the forward strand.
TGCTTAGAGGTAAAAAGGTTGCACACAGGGTTGTTAAGTGTTTTCAGCAGTCCTCAAGAACTAGAAAAGTTTATTTTGCTATTAAGCCTAAGCAGGGTCTGATTTCATGGCAATTCAATTTGAGTATAGGTGGTATCCATTTTACTGAGACCACAAACTTATTGTGCATATATGCCAAGGAAAAAAAGGAAAGTAATGGTAGGACTACTACCTAGAATGAGATGCTAAATCTAGAGTGTAGAAAGATAAAGGCCCTGATTCAACAAAACGCTTCAGCACATACCTGGCAGCAGATATGCAGATGACACTGAACTCAGCCTGACACAAGCACTGTAACTACTGTGCTTATGATAATCAGGTTTCATTACAAGTTGGATGGAATGTGAATTACAACCACGTTGTAAACCTGTTTTTCATTCCTGGACTGTTTTCTCTTCACCTCCAGCCATCAGCCCACATATTAAAGTACCACTGAACTTAAATATAGGAGCCAGAGTTCAAGATCATACACTTAAAATTGAAGGTGGAAAGCTTCAAGTGTTTCGAAATGATGAAGACATAGTCTTTCCATTGCCTGCTCAGACACTGTCATATTTATAACCCCAGAAAGCACTTTCGTCTACAAAAGCAAAGTAGGAAGATTTGCTTTACTGTACTACTTTTTAAAATAAAACCTTCATGTTTGTGTTTCAGGCCAGCACTCACATTCGGGTTTAGTCCCAGCTCCCTGGCCCACATTTGATGTTTCCACAAATTTAAGCACTGACCTTCCAGGCATGAGACTGTGGACTTGTGTCCAAGTCTTTTAGGATACTCAAGCAACTCACAACAGTGCTCCAAAGGTAGTTACTGATTGTTGGTCGGTCTCAGCTTTGACTTTTCTGTAAAAAAACAGCCCATGGCCTCCATTCATCCAGTCTCCCCAGGTCTCCTGCACAGCCGTTGCTGTCCTTTCCCTGAGTCTACTCCCCACTCTTCAGCCTGTGGTTCAGGGTCAGCATCATCCTTCATTCTGCTGCTCACATTTTTAATCCACTAGCCACTAACAAGAAATGGAAAGGAAAGTTCCTTGCAGCTTCAGCCAACCTAACCTCCTGAAGTCTTTCTGCCCAGAGAGACAATAACTATGGTCCAAGCCAAGATACTATCTCTTCCAGACGAGGGAAGTCTGGCAACCCTGATAGCTAATGACCTACGTAAGTCTGTTACGATTTCACTTTTCATAATTCAACTAGTTTCTTAACTGCATGGAAATGCTATATGGTATTTATGGAAACATCAATGTTACTTAGTTTTTGGAAACAGCAATGCTGTTTTTAGTGGTCTTGGTTAACCACAGTCTTGAACTATCACATTCACTTGATAAAGCATGGACATTCTTGGGGAGATTTTATCAAAATAGATTGGAAGAATTTGTGAGCCACTTCAGAAAACAGTCACTTCTGAACACAGGTTCCTCCTCTCATCTGGCTACACTCAGTGCAGGTGTCCATCTGCACACAGAACAGACAGCGGAATTAGAGCCTAATCCTGTAATCATTAGTCAGGCAAAATTGCAGTGGGTGATGGTCTTTCATCTGAATCAAGTGAATGCTTTACAGCAGGTTATGGGACAGGACTGTGCTAATTACGTTTTTAATCTCTTGGTTTTCTAGTCAGCAACTCTGTGGGCAGCAAGCATACAAAAGGTATTTTTGCTGCAAGTGTTATAATTCCTGTTTCAGTTCAGCACACTTCCTTATTGAACTGTCATTGCCTACAAATGAGTTTTATGATTAGTACAGCAGCAGATCGAATGAAGATGCTGTGCAAGATTTTGCTACAGCAGCTCCAGGAGACCAGGCTGCACCCTTTTCCAGCTCTTTGAAAACAATGATGCCACTTTAATAGGACAAATCAGGATCTAAGGTACAACACCAAGGCACAGGTTATTTTGCTTGTGTTTAAAAAAATAACCATAGCACTAGATATGTCACTGTAGACAATAAAATCCTGTTTATTAAGTTAGGAGGAGAGTGCCAGCAGCAGCACCCCAGCTTTCCACAGGCCACCCTGGTGTGTCTGGGCTATGTTTACTTTGGTGCTCACACTGAATGTTCACCATAGAAACCTCACCACCACTGTCACCAGTTCTGCTCCACTGCTGGGAGCAACCGGGAAAGCAAAAAATGAAGGGCTGTTGACTCCTGCTCCAACCATGGCAAAGGAGATCCAGTAGCCTATTAAAATATCCAAGCTGCCCTACGGCTGTAAATTGCAGAGCAGGAACGGGCTTAACAGTATGAAGCTTTATGAAGAGGACAACTGGGTCCAACTGCCGTGACACATGTTCAGTGCAGGGGACTGACCCAAGAGCAAAGCTCCTCGTGCAGATGGAGGGCTTTGATTCTGATGATGCATCATGCAAATGTGAAGCCAAATAATCTTTATACAGGAAAAATGCTAAGGAAGCTCTGGCTACCAAATACGCAGTGCTTACAGATTTTACAGAAGATTTGGAAACACAGGCTCAACAAACTAGCAGTTAGGAGGCATATTTTCAAGCATACAAAGTGCAATTTGTTTCTGTGTGCAAAAGAAGGTAGTACAAGCTTACATTCCCCAAACCCTTCAAGAACACGTCTTGGTGCCAGGGGACGTGTGCATTTCACCTGCACTCCGTTGCCTGCCTCCAGTGTTTGGTTTCTGAGCAACTCCTGATATTTCTATCAAAGTTCAGGCTTTTATGTTTGACTCACCTTAGAAAACGTTGGACATTAATCCTACCATACAGGTACTAATAACCAAGAAGAAAGCATCATTGAAGTCCCCTCATCAACCTTTTCCTCCCTCCCCTGGACACCTGCTAATGATTTATTATTGACAAACTCCTTCCTGCTTTGTTTTAACTTCCGACTCAACTGCAAATGCCGGTCAGCAGTAAGGATCAGTTCATCTCATCTTTTGCCTTCAGGGCAGTTTAGGTTGAAGTCAAACCACATGAAAGGAAATGGTGTTTGCCTACTTTTACAGCTATACAAAAATTGCCATCTGATATGATAAAAATGCATTTTTTTTCTTTTTTAAACTGGCTGTGATAGTTAATGGAAACTAATCCAGGAACAAATAAGTGAGTGTGACACACTATGTGGAAGACTACAGAAGAAATACAAAAAAAGAAATTTTACTGACAAAGATCAAAGAAAAGGGCATTAGTTAATAGCCGTGTTTTCTTAAAACAAGCCCTTCCTTTGAAGACAACAGCTGATGAATAAGAATCTGATGAAGCTGATTCTTGGAAAGTGCCTTTGAAACAAGGTGTGTACGCTCTGAAAGAAAATAGATTTCAACACACTGGCAATATCATGCATGTCTTCTGAAAACTCTTTTGGTTACAGTAACTTCGCTATTGTGTGGATAGCCTTCAAGGAGAAAAACATGCACCTGCCCCATAGATTAAATAAACAATCCAATTGCAAAACTGCAGTAAGATTCTTTTTCCCTGCAAGTGACAAATTATGAGATACATCCCAGTCCCACTGAAATCTCCTGCTTTGACTTCAGTTGAGCTACCGCTCAGCTCATTTATGGAAGCTCAGATCCAGCAGAAAACTAAGATGTCTACGTGGCTCTTGGATGTCTGCCTCCCAGGGTAAATTCCCATCCACACCATTGATGTTAAGTTACTGGAGCCTCCATACATGGCAGAAGTCTAGTACCCTCACAGAAGGCCCCAAAGCCCCAGATGTTGAGCTAGGCAAAAGAAAGAAGCAAGAACAAAGAAGGAGAAAGTGGGTCTGGGAAGGAAAAGTTTGAAACCCTGGGTCCTTCCAGGGCTGTAAGACCTGGACTGAAACTTTAGGGTGGCACTGGCTGGAAGTTAAAGCCAAGGAACTGAGAAACACCCCTCAGTTTCTAGCAGGGGAAAAGCAGCAGCTAAATGCTGTTGATACAGGAGAGAGGAAAGGCCATTTTGGAATATAAGCACCTCTACCCTTAATACAAAACCTCACTAAGCCTCACTAATGACTACCTTCAGCACAAAAATGGTGCAAGGTAAGATTTTTCCACCTCGAACAGTGGCATTGCTCTTACCACAGGATGCCTCGTGGCAAGCTGGAATGATCTGTAAGTACAATTAGATCTTACATGGGAGGACTACCTCAAGGCCTGGCTCAGATGGCTTAAATAGATCCTTACAGCATTTCTTCAGAATGGAAGTAGACCCACAGACCACAATACCAACATCAGCTATTGCCTTGTCTAGTCTCCCACATCTGGGTTGCAGTTCTGCCCTGGGGAACTAATCCAACGTACGCTTTCCTTCCCATGGCCCAGTCTGACTGAATAAACCCTCCATAATCCCATTTATACCCACAGCTCAGATGTGCTGAGCCCTTCCAAAAAGAAGGGACCCACCTCTAAGATGACTGAGGGTACAGGGCAATTGATCTCATGAATCTTCAGAAAAACTCCTTAGGCTGGAAGGTCTGTGCTTGTTAAACTTACACTTGAGTGGATGCCCTAGCTACCTTTTGCAACCAGATACAGTTACACAGGCTGATTTCTTCAATGCAAAGCTAGCTGGATTTCTGCCACAGTCCACAGCCTTCTGAGCTGGTGGCACCGGTACAGAAATGCTCCGGTCTGAGAACATCCTCAGGGAAAATAAGCCACAAAACAAGGGTGGAGGGTAGCATAGTTTACCTCACAGGTAACTACTAGTTATAGTAATAACATTGGATTACCTCACTGGTCAGGTTTTACATTAAAATTCCCAACACAACAGCATGATGGAATGGGAAAAATATCAAAAGAGAGCTGAAGCATGTGTAGAGATGAGCAGTTGTTGACTGGCAAAAAGGTTGCCCTACAATAGCTTCCTGACAAGCCTGCTGGTTTTGAGACTAAATGCTGTCTCTTGCTCTGAACCAGAAGCTGCAACTCCAGTGCCTTAGACCTTCCCTTCTGCTCCTCACCCAGCGCTGGGTGTCAAAGGGCAAGCTGTCACGAGGGACCTGAGTCACACAACAGCTCTGCGTCATCTAAGTGGCAGCAGCAGTCCCAGCCAAATATTCCTACCGACTCCCTTGCACCCTGCCCATCCGAATCCTTGGTGAGGTGACTCAGCTCCCTAAACCATCCCAGCTATTCAGCCCGGTGCCTTCACGGGGCTCCTGCCCTGCCCACGCTGCCAGCTGCTGTGCAAAGGTACGAGACACGCGGACAGTGGATCGGCTCCAAGACAAACTTGGCTTGGCTAGCACAAGGAACATAATGAGCTAGACAAACAACAGGTAGCCAGGCACATTTTCCTACCTTTGCGGAATTAAAATTGCTCCCCGCATGTCTAGTCCTCTGGTCTGAAGCTTGTTCCTATCTCTGTAGGCAGGAGATGGCTGTGAAAAAGGAGCACTTTACTATGAGAGCGCTCCTTCCTTGCCTACCTGCTTTCTCTTGAGAGCATCACATCTTTCACATTTCCCCCTACACACCCCTTCCTAAAATACTGGGGAGGAACACCCCTTCCCCCCCCCTTATTTTATAATGAACTTCCGAACCCTGCTGCCAGTGAGCTTGAACAAGGAGCTGCCTGGTACCCATACACAGACCTCAGGCAGCCTCCAGCACTTTGTCTCAGGGTTCTCTATCAGGCAGATCACCAAGGTTTAGTGATGCTTCTTGTTATCCCCATGCCAGGCGCAAATATTTTTCTTCTATTTACATCTCAAGGAAGGGCAAAGAGGAAAAAAGCCCCAGACCCCAAATGGAATTTGAGCTTGACAAAGCCACAGACACCCCTGTCACTGACCTCTGCCAAGTGGGAGTTCCCAAATTATCAGAGCTTATTTCCCAAGAGGAGGCAGAAAACCTACCCTGCATTTGGTTTTATTTTATGGAGTGTGCCATTGTCACTTTCTTCCCCCCAGGTGGAGGCTTATTTTTTACTGGGAACATGTTAAGTCTCACACATATTGCTGTTATTGTACAGCTTTCCCTTCCTCTCACAGCTATAAGTTCAGGAAGTAGATTTAGCACAGCCTAGCATTCAAGTGATAAATATTATGGACTGGCAGTAGTCAGAGAGTACTAGAAAAGCCTCAGATAAACTTTCAGTGTCAAACATCTGTACCCACTGAGGGCCAATGAGCAAGACAGGTTTGGAAAAAATGAGTAAAAGATGAATATTTTAGACTTTATTAGTTTACACATATAAAGAAGGCATCAAAATACTCAATTTCATGCATCTATCTAAAATCAGACATGCAGAAATAGCTGTGTTGAAGGATTGAAAGATTCCCCCATGTAATTAAATGAATGGCTGTGTTGATACACCAAGCTCACATCATTAAGCAACAGTGCTATGAAGTTAACAGTAAAGCAATTCTCTTGTGTAACTGAAGTGGGAGAGGTCTTTCCAATTTTGAGAAGTCTGAGGGACTCTTAGGGAGAGTCAGATTGTAATAGCTCACCAGAAATGTCACCATTCATTCTGAGTTTTACTCTAGGCTCTAACTGACAGCAGTGATAAAGGACCACAGATGACATGTATCTGTTGTTTCTGTTGTCTAGTCATGTTTTTTTGGGGGGCAGGGTGTGGGGGGTGCAACATTCAGATTTCAAGAGATGTCAGCTAAATTCAAAGGTTTCTGGAACTGGATTACTTGGGTAATATTTATAATACACCTGGGAACAACCTAAACATGAACAGCTTCAAAGTCCATTCCCATGCTTCCTGTCCACCTCAGTGCTTTCCAGATCATAGCTAGACCATCAGTTTAGAGAACTCAGAAGAGAAAGTGCTTTCTTCATTTCCCCTCTAGGAACATCAAAGACTAAAGCTGACTTTGTTCCAGTGTCTGGCCACCAGACCTTCCCTGGGTGATTCAGTCTGATGACAAATGGGTGATGGGGCAGCTGGCATGCTGCTGGCTACACCAAGAGCACAGTTCCAGCAGCTGAGCCAACAGCACAGCTCACCAAATCCAAGGGGAAGGTCTCACTTGCTCCCTGTGGGTCTACAAAACCACACCAGGTTGTGCCCCACATCTCAAACCAGTGTGACTGCTCCCTGCTGCAGGATCCCTGTTCACTTCAGCTTTTTCTACATATGATGAAATTTAAGAAATTAGTGAAATTAGCAGTGCTGAAAGAAATTCAGGATCCTGGCTGAATAACCTGAGATATCTCAATTCCTCTGACAGTTAAAAAGCCTCAGCACAGAGCAAGCACCAGGAGCTTCTAGCAGCGTGTTCAGCTTCTTTGCTCCCAGTTTGCACAGGCAAGGGAGCTGAACAACTGAGGGACATAGCATCCTCCGAATTCTTAGTAATTGTACTGGTGTTCACATCAGAAGTATACCCATCTCATAGCAATCAGTACTATAACTGCAGAACATATGAAAGCTGCAGCAGTATACTTACACAGAATTCCAGACAGGATTAAGCTCATTCCAGTCTATGGCCCAGCTCACACCACAGTGCCATAGGTCCTTCACCACTCACACCTCTATGATTTAATGGGATCCCTGTCCCCAGCTGCAGCAGAGCAGCTCCAGCTCAGGGGGGCTCAGTGCCTGGCCATCTGGACCCGACCACCAGGCTGGTGAGACACACAGGTCTCATTCGGGCTGTGAAACTGAGTCACATGGAGGTGCTTGCCTGCACAGTAGTCTCTGGACACAGTTAAAGTGTGAGCTGTGTTTTGCTGGGGATTACCATGTTGTTACTGGTTCCCTTGATACCATCAGCTCCAAAGTATAGATACAGCCGGGGAATGCTTAAAGAATCCAGATGCACTCCTCAGCCTTAATGTGTTTTCCTTTCCCCAAAATGTTACTATACATTTTCTACAGTGACAGCCATGACTCAGATACTTCAATAGAGAAGCAGATCAGTTTCTTTGGTGCATGCTTATGTGTTTCAGCTGAATACCTAAAAACATGAATAGAGCACTCAGCCCTCAAGTCTCTAATATATCATTTTATGGAAATTACATGAATATACTACACAGCACACAGTAGCCTCCTTCCATCAAGGAAGTAGACTTCTTAGTATTCTAGCAAAAAAAGCATTAAATGGAACAATCTACATCTTGCCCTGTTAAAGGACTTTACCAAAGACCATAAAACAATTTTCTGAGACATGACTCTAGCCTGGTTCAGATGATCTCTTCCTCAGTACACCTCTCCTTTAAGTACCAGAAATGAGCTTCCACATGGACAAGGGGAGGTTTAGGAAAAATAAACAGACAGAGGCATTTATATGAAAAGCACTTAAATAATCTAATCTCTGTAGCTAATTTAAGAACTCCTAGGGAAAGGAAAGGTAGAGATAAGGAATCTTAATGAGGTCAGGCCAAAAATCAACACATGATCAGCAATCAAATGCTTGCTGACTGCTGACTGTTCATTATATGTGATGAGTTTGACAGTTTCTCAAGAGGAGAGACCATTACAAAAAATAGTAAAACATTCCACTAAAAACCCACTGAGCCAGTATTAAAATTTCAGTAAACAGTAAAAGCCTAGTAAAGCATTGCTAGTCATTGCTAAAGCATTGCTAAGCAACCTTTTATCCTCCTTAGGACTGGATTAGCTTCATCACAGCAATAACTAACAGTCCATCCTCACTTGCAATGCTTAGTTTGAAGTGCTATGTAATTTTCTTTGAAACACCAGTGAGAGCTGCCACTCCAATTCCCAGCCCCTGCTGAGGTGGGGGGAAGCTATGCTTCTGCAGGAAACTTGTCTGTAGCCACCAGCAGTCACAGAAGCCAGGCTGCAGGACATCAACTAATTTATCTTAAAAGACTTGCAATATTTATTCACCCTCACACTTTAAGTCTTTGTGATTGATAATCAGCAGCTGCTATCCCTCTCTAGTACCAATCTAGAGACACCCAGCCTTGTTCTTGCCTGAAGCTCAACTAGGTACAGCCAGAATTTCCGCTAAAGTTCTATTTAACTGTAGTAAAGACTGAAGCCAGGAAACTCCTGGGTGTGGACCTCACTGGACTATTACTGAGGTAACAATTTGCTTCTAGGCATCACCACCGTCTTCCATCTCTAATCAGTATACCATTTACATTTGTATCATCTCAGCAGGACCTCCAAAGTGCTCTTTCCTTGGATGTTAGTAATAAGCCACCTACCAGAGCGCATTCAAACAGGCTGATAGCGAGCTAGCCTAGTCTAACTTACAATCTCCAAAGGAAGACAATAGATATAAGGGACTTGACCAGCATCAACCTGATCTGAAACCCAGCGATGACAGGTTATTCAGAGACCAGTGCCAATAACCTGATGCTTCAAAAAAGCCAGGAAGCCTAAGAGAAGCAAGTTAGGTGAATCCTGTGGGTCCTCTTAGTGCCATCTCCCCTGTGGTCACAGGCATTTGGGAAGCAGCATCCAGGGACCCATTTACTTTCCAGACTATAGCAGAAAGTGTTGAACTCCCAGACACCTTCCCAACCTTTGTCTCCACCTGAATTTCATTTTTACATCAGCATAGATGTATTGACAATAGCTCTCCTCAGCCTACACAGTGCTTTAACAAAGGTGCATCCACTTTCATCTTTAGTCCAACAGATGTGGATTGTTACCAGCTAGACCTACAGTGCAGTTTTAATGAGCAGCTAGGATTTACTCATGTAGCTATCTCCTTCAGTTGGAGAGACAAATAGGCTGATAATTTGCTGTGAACTAGAATTATTTATTCACTCCAAAAGTCACTGCCCAAGCCTACTTAAGATATTTGCTAACAATAGCTTTTGTAATAGAAGGAAATCAGTTCAGATAGTGGGAAACTTGCTGCTTTCATGGGCAAATGCTGCAAAAATATCTACTCAGATATTGTGCCTATATCAGAATGACCACCTGAGAAAAGAGGTAGCATGCAAGTCAGAGCCCCTTGTCTGTTATCTTTGGTTTATGAAGAACTCAAAAAAAAGGTACTCTTTCTCAGAGCCTGGGTTCTGAGACAGACAGCTCCTGCACTCTTACTCACATGAATGAAGAGATGCTCTTCTAGGAGCAGGAGGGCTAGCACCAACATGGCAGCCTGAGGAAACGCCCCATTAATCCAATCAATTCATCCTCCAGCTCACGAGGAAAAGATACTGTTTGCTTTCCTGAAAGACAGTGCATATAAACAACACAAACCAGTTAAGTTTAGTCACATGCTGGCACAGAGCAGCCAGGGCCCCAGCTGCTCCTTGACAGAAGGAACCGAGGACAAGCCCAGCATAGGCACTACCTCAGTCCCACAGAGCCTGAACACATCAGCCAAAGCTGGGGCCATCAACATGCCCAGAAAGAGGCGAGCAAGACCAGGGCCACCCCAGTGAGGAGCAGAAGGAACCAAGGCCAGCTAAGCTGTGAGGCACATACAAGGTGCTCTCCAGGACACATCTAGCTCTAGCACAGGCCCAAGCAGGCAGCAGTAACGCTACAAACCAGTAGCCCTGTAGCTCAAGGAGAAAGTGAAGGCCCTGGGCTGAGCTTAAATAGGGCCCAGATGCCATGGCCAGGGTGTGGGTGAGGTCCCAGGTGAGGCCCCAGGTGAGGCTGCTCAGGGCTGTTAAGTGCATGCAGGCCCCTGACACATACACCTGCTGAAGACATTATTTTAAATACGGTGCATGAAGCTATACTGATTCACTCCTGCATGAGACCAAAAGCAGAGGCCACTCACATATCAGACCCTCTCCCAAAAGGATCCTGTGATAAAGCTCCGTGGTTCTGCTGAACCACGGGTCTCTGATGGTGATCAGCCGCTCCCAGATTGGGCCTCACCCAGGCTGACAAAACTACTGGGCTGGCAGCAGGCTGTGACTACATTTAAGCTAATTTTTTTCAGAGCTCCCAAATTTCCTGGGTTAATGCCACCTCAGAAAAGTCACATCACTCACTTTCAAAACCAAGTCCCCTTCAGTTGGTTTGACTTATTCGCATACCAGCTCCCCTGGGGCAGAGCTCAGAGGAACAAAAATGCCTAGCTTTAAGCAGTTGGATTTGAGTAAGTGTATGACAAATTTATTTTCTGTCATGTAGAGGCAGCGTTGCCCACCCTTCCTTCCACATCTTCCCTGTCTGGGGCCGACTCTTCTTCCTTATCTCCAGTGAGCGGTCCTGACATTCTCCAGATACACACATGAGGTCACACAGAGACTTTCTAGCCAAGTACACTGCTTATCCACAACGCTTACACGTACAGAAGATTGGGGACATCTCCCCAGATCTGAGCTGAAGGGACAGTTTTATCTCTGCAGAAGTCACACAGACACAATACAAATGTTTGCCATATATTGTGCCGCTACTTTACAAGGCCCTCATAGTTTTCAAGGGAACAGATTACATGGCTGTGCCAAAACTAGCAGCTTCCTGGAGAATTTGCAGTAGATAACTTTAAACAGGTTGAAGGTAAAGAAGACATTCAGTAACCCATGGGTTGTGGTGTAATGGGGAAATAGAACAGGAGAAAGAGAGGACTGGGAAAAACTACGTGCTAAAAAAATGGTTTCTTCTGCAAAGCCAGGATGGGGCTTTTTGAAAATAGCGCTGGTTGCTAATTAAACTGCTCCTATTCTTTATATTTTCTTTTTACAAACTTGCTTCTCTCTGGTATAGAGACAATGAAGAACTTTCATTTTCGAGTAAAGCTGATGTGCCAAATTGTGATCTCAGTTAAACTGTTGGAAATGCACATAAAACATTCCCTTAGGGGAATGGGAATCAAGGGGTTCGGAAAAGAGCCCTGGTCACACAAATGGAGTTTCATTATTTGGTATGTGAGTTCATTATAAGTGGGCTCAATTATATTTCATCAGTGAAGACAAAATAGCCTTTTCATTCAACGTATCTAGTTGAGTTGAATGCTAAGCACATCTGATGCAGCTTTTGGAAAAAAAAGAAAAAACAACAAAACAAAACAAGAACAGTAGCCATGTGAAAAAACAAACAAAATGACTAAGGCATCTCGGTGCCTCAGCAAGCTCTCTTTTCTCACGGAGCCATTGGATAAAGAAGTGAATGAAGTACAGTAGCTTAACATGCACCGCATGAGTGTGTGCAGTGCCACATTTGCTGATTTACTAACTCGTTTTGTTTGAGGGGCACTTGAAAGGCTTTGACATTTACAGCTCTGTAGTCAAATGTGAAAGGAAAGAATAGATTCTGTATCTCCAAGCTCCCAGCTGCTGGTAAATGTCTACTGAAAGCGCCAGCAAGCCCCATGAGATCAGGAGGCACTGTTAGCCACAGAGCTTTCCAGGTTTGTCTGCGAACACTATTAGAGCAAATACGTCAACAGTCAGGAGGGTTAAAAATGTAAATCTACCTCTCAGAGAGATGTGAAGTCTCTCAATGGAAGCTGCAATGCGTTTACCACGTTTGCTATTCAAACACTGTGCGAGCTGGATTCAGAAGGCAGCCCAGAGCCTGTGGTCAGCAGCCATGCATCAGTTACTGAGCACACACTGGGTATCCTAAGATACTGAAGTCAAAGGCGTTTAGGATGTTTTCTTGGATTTTAATTGCAAGAACAGTTTTGTTTCTGTGTGAGTCACACGCTATGCAAATGTTTACTCTACTGTAGGTCTCCTACTTCACAAGGGCCTCACAGTTTTCAAGGATGTAACACACAAACAGCACCAGGAGCGCAACAAGCAATCTGGTGAAGTTTCAAGTTCTGTAGTAAACCATGTTATTTCTTGCAGATGCAACTGTTACATTTGATTTGTCAGGCCTGAAAGCTTTTTGCCTTTCTAAATCAGTCAATGGAACCCGTTTTTGATAGCGTGGGTGTTTCAAAGCTCTTCAGTCTGAGCAGTGTTGGTGTCAGAGTCTTTGGTACAGCGTCATTTTTTGACTGCCATGCAATGCAGCTTTTGTTTGTCTGCTGCTTGCTGACAGTTAACACTGTAAGAGTCTGCAGTTGTCCATACATCCAGTTATTCTCTGTCAGTCCTTCCCACCTATTTGGAGGACCCTGCCTATTCAGTTAGGATTTTTCGCCCACATGAAGATTAGCGTGGTAAAGGCTGAGGGGAGCAAGGGAAGAAGGAGGGTGGAGCAGGAGATGGAGGAGAGGAAAAAGCCAAGATAGCACTGGGGTAGGAAAGCAACAAAAAGATATAAGGGGAATACAAGGATTAAGACCAGCAGGGAAATGATAACAACTGTTTTCACAAGAGGGATGGGGCAGTGCTGATCCTGGTCATATGTAGACTGCATGTGAAATATTCTTTACAGGTTTATCCTGCGGTCTTGCTTACTTGGAAACCTGGACGGAAAGTAATATGCCTGCATTTCCTTCCCACAGAGGCCAGAATATAGGGGAAGGGAGTGGGAAGTTGCATGCTTGGATGTAATCCATAGACGGGAAGCACTGCTGGTCCTGTAGTTTAGACATGGCCCGTCTTAAATATGCTTAGGGTGGACAAGAAATGGAAGGCAGCCCTAATCTCTGCCAAACTAATTTGGAGCACTAATCTGAAAGAATTTTGAAGGTCGGTTTCAGAGATTGCTAACAATATCCATTCTTCCAGTTACACATTGTCCTCTCCATCATCTCAGAGACCTGTGTGGAAAGTAAACTCGCTGTCAAAAGCATACATGAATTTGCACTCCTCTTCCTCCAGGAAGAGCTCAGCTCCACTGCTCAGCTACAAAACACATTCAGCCTTCCCTGGACCAGGCATTATTAAGATCCATTACTTTTTCCTGCACTCACATTCACGATGCCTATAATATCAATGTTGGAGGGATGCCACAGGGCAGATGGATATGTGTCCGCTCTCCTTTCCTGCGTTCCGTGAAGAGGAGTCACTGCATATTGAAACAGCAGATCCCTGATTTCTCTTTTTCAGCCTTGTGATTTGGTTGCCAGTCCCTGACCATCCTATGTGCAGTGGCTCTGCAGAAGGAGATTCCACTTTCCTAACTTTTGTGAAGGAGGCATCAATGCAAAATTCATTCCCTTCCTCAAGGGTGCCAGAACAAAACCTCCTGTCTCCCATTCTACTGCAACAAGAGAAGACAGTAGGTATCCTCATGAAGGTATATGGCTCTTGCAGTGCCAGATACAGCACTAGTGAGTTGTTACAGTGAACAGAAAAGTGGGATATTCTATTTATGTTTCTATCTAGATGGTATTGTTTAATAAATATGGATAAATTGCCCAGAATTGTCTGCTGAAACACAGATCATACATAGTTTGGATTATCCTTAGAATACTAGATTCATTTCTCCTCTTAGAGGTTCACATTTATCACATCTCACGCTCAAAACGTTTTTTAATTAAGAAACAATGCTGTCAACATAGACTTTTGTGAACTAAAACAATGCAGTGAAATAAAGGCTGCTTTACTCATTTTCTATTGCATATAAATGACTAACAACATTCTGTGAGAATGTCTTTTGAAGTGCACAGTTGACCACTGCCACCCACCATGCACAGATCAGTTCTGACTCCCCCCATGCACAGATCAATTCCTTAGGCTTTATGTTTCTTGAAAATCTGTATGACATCTCTAGATTGGAGATAAGGTCAACACTGTATTCCTTGCCTCCGATGATGAGTTTCCAGGCTTGATTCATGTTGACTTCTACCAAAAGAGAATATAAAATAGAATTGTAACTAGCCTGTGAGAAAAAAATAAATTAAGTAAAACAAATCATTCTTTTCATCTGCTCTGATGCTGGCAATAAACACCACTGTAGCTGTGAAATGCAAATGAGCGGGGGCTTTCACTTACTGACAGCAGACATCACATCACCAGAGAGATGGCCTTGAGATCCCTGCCAGTTGCAGTCACAAGCCATCCCTATGGCAACTGAAGCAGTGGCTTGCATGGAAAAGTAATACTGGGAAAATGCTTACTTAATATGCTCTAGCAGCTGAAAATAAAAGTCAGCACCACAGAAGCACCCTGTCTTCTGCAGATCACATCAAGGGCTTCTTCCCCCACTAGCAATAGGGACTGCTACCAGGTGACACTTCAGCTGAGCTGTGGGGACATACCACTGGATGTCCCTGGGTCTTGGTCCTTGGTTATTCTGACTCAGTCTGCTTATACCACACAGCGACCCTCATCTGGCGCACACGTACAGATTTCCTCCCCATAAAAATGAAAATACTGAGAAAAGACTGGAACTTGGGCACTGAGCAAACAACACACTGAATGCTGTGAAACCCGCGTTCAGCTGTCCAGACATAGCCAGGGGACTAAAACTGCTTCCAACACATCTTCTACTTTCCACACCGTAGATGGAGGCCTTTGCAGAACAATGCTAAAACGCTGAAATGCTCCAGAACCTCAGAAGTGCTTATTGAGCTGGAAGAGAGTAAGTATGGGGGCAAGCAGAGCAATTAAAATCCATTGTGGCCTTCATGTTGAAGCTAGAACAAGCTGTCAAGAGAATTAGAAGAGTGTTGCCACCATATGATGCCACGACTCAAAGGAAACAAAGGTTTGTCTCATATCTTTGAGCTCTTACAGCCAGTAATTGTTCTGTGGATTGCTTTTCTCATATTGGACAACAGGCATCTACAAGGACCCTTTGTTTTTTCAACCTCTCTCTCTCCTTTTTCTATTTTTTATTTTTTTTTTTGTTAGCAATGACTATAGGGAAAGGCAATCATCATTAAAAGTAGGGGTGAGATAGCAAAATGTACCTGTAAGAGGCAAAAACAATGGACAAGAATTAATTAAACACCAATAGGAAAACTGATTTGTCCTGATGATTCTGAACAGAGGTTTAAATATGGCAGGAGCTTTAATTTACAATCATGTTTCAATATAGCATTCAGTAAACAATAACAGGGAATCCACTACATAGGAGTAAGGCAAGTTTAGTTACAAAAAAAGCTCTTATTAAAAGAAAAAAAAAATCATCAAGCTGAAGCATTTGTAACAATTTAAAATAAAGTGATGAGATGAGAATGTGCCAGTTACCACTTCTCCTCTGTACTCACAGACGAGCTGCAGCCCCAGCCTGGACAGCAAACAGCATGTGCTGGGTGTGCTCCTAGCTCAGTCCTGCTTGTTGCAAGCAGCTAGCAGCAAGAAATCCCAGAGAAATCACCACTGGCCACTAATGAGAGCGGCTGAGAAGAAAGTACTGAATTAGGTAAGAAGCCCAGACATATTGCAAAAGGAAGCAGAGAACTAGTGTAAGTAATCTTCAGTGAATCACCAACCAGAACAATCATGGAAAAAGAGTTTATCTGATAGTTACAAGTGTTGGGGAGGGACTGGATCACCAGAGGACATCTGTACAGTGTTTTCATCAGCCTAATTGTGCCAACATTAACATTAGCCAACAGGAACTGAGCTCAGTGTATTAAACAAACTTGCCAGTATTAACCTGTTAAAACTCTCTGAATACTCCACCGAGCCAAGTCCTTCTTTGGTCCACCTGGAGCAGCACATGGCACCACCAACCAGATTAATTTTTGTAATCCATATATTGTGGCAATTTGTAATGAGATAAAGGGTTTTCTACTGTTTCTAATTCAGCCCTCACCAGTAATGGTTTTCAGTCCCCACTGCCTAATGGAAGGCTTTTCTGAAGTTATTCCAGTTACTGTTGTGACTTCATTTCCCAGTAGACTTGTGATCACCATCATGATTGGCAAACTGGCCGGCAATGTCAGCAGACCGTCTGAGGCCGAAGAGCCTCAGAAATGGAGCAGACTCAAGTGTGAAGGCTCCAGGTCAGTCCTGCGGTCATGCAATGATGCAAAAAGTTACCCTGTTGATGTCTGCTCCATCCCAGCACTTTCGTAAAAGTGCTTCTTGGAGCATGAACCCCACTCTTCTTAAAGCTTTGCATTTGGAGGAATATATCAAAGAGAGAGACCATCCACAGGCTACGCGGCCTTTGGCATTCATCAGAATTATAGAGAATTATACAAATGCAGACAGTTTATGACTGGCTTTTTTTATTTTACTGTTATAGCACAACATTGGCATTTACATCCTCTGTTCTGTATGGCCAGAGCCTCGTTCAATTTGAGTTGCTAACTATTACTTTCTGTCCCACCGTCAGCAGGACACCAGCAGCTGAATCTCCAGAGACGTTTTGCAGTGATAGGTCCCTGTGGACTCTTATTTCTAGCAGGATAGCCATGAGTCTCCGTGTCTTTTGTTACATTTATCTAAAGGTGTGCCCTTCGGCTTGTGCCTGAACCCTTCTGTTTCAGTGAGCAGTGAAGGGGTGCTCACAGAGAGCAGGGAACTGAACTTGATTTTCCTGATTTTTCCTTGTCTAATTGTTGGTCTGTAAAAAAATTAAAAGGGGTCTTTCTTCTAATGGCAGGCAGCAGAGCTCTGCTGTAAGGTGAGGTGAAGGAAGAAAACGGGGCTTCTCTGGAGTAGAGACTATTTTCCCATGCCACACATACCTGTTAAAACTTAGCTCAGGTCTGAGCACCAGTTCGGATAAAACTAGTTGTCTGAGATGTTAGGTAGAGAAGGAAGTCGACCAGCAGGAGAAGCAAATACTGAATCCAGCTTCAGTGTCCTCTCCCAGGGAAACAGCTTTCTCCTCTGTGACCAGGACTGGCACAGGCAGCTTCCTCCCTCAGTCTTGGTTTTCTTGGCACGTTGTTTATTTTATTGCGTAATTTTTCTCCCAATGGGTCCAATCCCTGACTTGTTTCAAAAGTATTTGGCAACCTCTTTCTCATCACCATTTTGGTTGCCTCTGTGTTCTGGGGCTGCTCATGGGGTGATGCATTGCTGCTGGGTGACATTTGCAGACACATTACTGACAGGAACAGAGAGCCACAATGATTTCCTGAGGTGAAACTTCCCGCTAATCTGTGTGTGTCTGTGTTTATGAATGTGTTGTTTCTTATTTTTCCTTGGCTTTCGTGTGATGTCCCAGCTGTACAAATTACATCACCATCACCCTGATATAAATTCCAGTTATTCACACTCTGGACAGCCCTGCTGCTCGTGTCTCAGAGCTGGGGCTGAGGAGTTTCTAATGGTCTCTTCCCAGATTTAGGACACTTGATCCAAGCCCATCATCTCTGGAAATCAAGGGTTATTTTTACAGACTGCTACCAAGGACTGTGGCGACTCCACACAGATTATTTAGAGTGCTGCTTCAGTCAGAAAATAGACTTTCTTTGTGGGGTATGGGACTTATATTCTATGATTTTCAGGAAATCTCCAGTTTTACAAGTTGGGAGAACTCAGCCTGAGATTTAGGAAGGGAAAAAAAGTTAAGCTCTGATTTGCCTCTTTCCTCAGCAATATCGAACACTTTGATGTTAGTACACATGTCATTTTGTAAAACAGCATGAATAAATGAAGCAGAAGCAGCTGAGCTTGCAATGTATTTGCAGGTGACAAATTTTGGTGTTAATGTAATCTCTTTAAGTGAGCCTTCAAGATACAATATTCACTTTCCTTGAAAAATGCTCCTGCAAAGGATTTCATTCCTGACTCAACCAGGGCTCTGGTGAAACAAGAATGGGGTTATGGGAGACTGAGAACAAGGGGCTAAAGCAGAGATACTTTACGTTGTCTAGTGCTCAGTGAAATGGGGTGAACAAAGAGAGCGAATGTCGGGTGAGCAGTGCTGCTGAGCTGACAAGCTCTCTTGTAGACCCACTTCCCTAGCAGCTAGCTGTTAACAAGACGTTAAATGACTGTATATCATGCTAAATGGTGTATAAAACTATTGTCACAGAAAGATTTGATTGAACTAATACTAAATAGTATTGATTAACAGAAAGAGTAAGCTTGAGCACAAAGCAAGATACAATACGATGTGTATGAGAAGTTATCTTACAGTCTTATGACCACTAACTGCACAGACAACATACTATAGCACCCTCATCCACTAACTCATCATATCTATCTTCAGTTATGTTGTCCCATGCAAAGCCATCTCAAAGTATTGTCATTAACAAAAATGACTATAGAAATAATAAAATTATTAATATACAACAATAGCTTAAAATAATACAATCTTTTTCATGTGTAGACAATACGCTACAGAATTAGGAAAGTAAGCTGAGATGTCCCAAGTCCAAGTGAGCTGGTGGTAACAGGCTGAGGACTAAAAACTGCCCTGGATAAAAATCTTAACTGTATTTTACTGCATTCTTCCAGGAACCAAAGCAGGCTGGGGAGGAAGCTGCAATAATCAAGAAAGGCAGTATGCAAGCCAACAAGAAGCTGTTGAGTGAGAGCTGTTCTACGTCTGTGCTCATTTACAACTATAGTTTCATGGGTTTTACTGTCTGTAGAGGTACAATGCTTTTTCTATGGAAATAGAACATGAGACTGGAACCAAAAGCAGGGAGAACAGCAAATCACACTGAAGTAATGGGACTGGCTGTTTAAGGACACCAACTAAATTTTTGCTTTGGCTGCAGAACAAATTCTGGGTAGAAGTTCTTTTTCTGTCCAGATGAGTCTTCCATTTCTAGCTAGCTGTTTGCCTCACCATTTCCATCTAAGACTTGCTAATACAGCAATGTCTTCTATACCATATTTTAGTCTCCCTGTCATTACTGCCTCTGCAGTTTGTCACTTGCAGTCCATCGCTCCCCTTTCCCATTCTAACTGAGAGATTTCTCATAACAGAGATGAAGTGCTGGATGTGATGGGCCAAATCCATTTTCCTACAGACGGCTTGTCATGGTAGGACACACAGTGTCATGATCGTCATCCATTTCTGCTGAGTGTTACAGAAGATGAGGCGTTTCCTCAGACCCTTCTATGCACTGTTTACCCAGCCTAACAATACAACAAAAGTCTCAACACCCTGGACTGTCATTATGGCAACTGTACTTTTAATTAAGAACAGAGTTCTGTACTGCATCAGCAGAAAAAAGGAAAAAGATTTGTTTTCTTAATTTGATATGTGGTGTGGGATACCGACCTATGAATTTAGGCCAGTAAACTTTCCTTTTCTGCTTTTTTTAACTTTCATTATTTCATTTACCATTTATGAATCTTATAAATGGAAATATCATAAAGGTAATATTCAAAACAAAAATGTTACAAAAAAGCATAAAGCAAATACAGATTTTTTTAATGCTCTTAATTAGAGTCATAAAATTTCAGAGTAGAAAATTTCCATTTGAATGATTCACATTATTTAGTACAGGACTGTATGTTCCCATGGCACAGCAACCTTAGTAAATATATCATTAGTGGTCCACAGAGAGAGAAGGGATAGTTTGGTGTTGGTGTTCTTATTTTCAGCAGCTTAACAAATTAATGATATAACTGTCATTAGTTTTCCATAAATGTTATTGTTGTCCCTGCCAGAGTGTGACTGGAGATGCAAGGGGAAGTGATTCACATGACAGCCCATGATTCACATTGACTGACTTTCCATAGTCTGTCAAAATCCAATCCACATCGTGAAAGGCTGAAAACTATTAATACATTACATATACTGTAACAGGCATCTCAAATGGACTCCCTTACATGAATCAACATATTAAAATTATTTAATATTTCCTGCCCTTTTAATGCAACATGAAGCATAGCAAGGGGAGGAAAAGTAAAAGATAGTGGGTCTCTTGGGACTTCTTCTGTTCATGAAGAGGTTAATATTGTACAGCACTACTTAAGTCATGCTGTTAGTCTTGTGTTGGGTCTCAGAAACATGAATATGTGGACCTGTGCAAAGTGCTAATTAGTGACCAGGCCTGTCTGCAGGTGCTGTGATTGCAGTCTGTCAATCTAAGTCTTCATCCTCAGAGCCTGATCCTCATCTATTTAAATATTAATGGATTAGTTCCTCCAGCTGAACAGTTGGCAAGGTTTTTGCCCCACATTACCAGTAAGCTGTTCCTGTATATGCACAAGTATGGATTTATATGACAGGAAAGTGCCACATGTGACAAGACCTGAGATCCCTCTTCTTCCCTCATCATCCCATAGCCTGCCCTCCAGCAATGGTGTCAGGGCTGTGAGTGCCTTAATAAGCCTTGTTAGCCCTGACCAGCCTCACCTGGAGCATCCATCCACACCCATGGGCCCAGGAGCTTTATTCAAGCTCAGCAGAAGGCCTTCAGCTCCTACTTGAGCTGTGTTGGTGGGGTGTCAGTCTCCAGCTCATCTATGTCCCTACTTATCTATGAAACGTGTTGGTCCAGATCACAGCCTGCAATCCCAACTTGCCTTCAGCCTTGGCTTGATTCCAGGGACCTAGCTGGTAGTTGCTGGACCTGATCCTAACGTTTGCATGTGGATTGACTTCTTGGCCTTGATTTGTCTTACCACCGCGGTACTGCATTCTGCTCTGGATTCTTGGCTGAAGCTGGCTATGATCTCTGGGTCTATCCTGCTCACCTTTATCAGGTACTGTAGGACTGTGCCCTAGATTAATGACATAATACATAATGTGATGAACAACTTCTTTGTCTTGAATTTGGTATCTGCTAGCTTTTATTCCTGAAGTGACATAGAATGAGCAATCAGTTCTTATTCACCCTCTGCATCTCACTTGATGGTGTAGACTCTTGTTGTACTACTTTGTCAGTCAACTTTTTTTGGGCTGAAGAGTCACAGTTTACTTATTTATTCCATATATGCATACAGATATGTAGGCATGTGCACTCATGCCCCTCTGTTTATTAGTACTGAGTTTAAGNATTCCATTAATTCCTGAAGTGACATAGAATGAGCAATCAGTTCTTATTCACCCTCTGCATCTCACTTGATGGTGTAGACTCTTGCTGTACTACTTTGTCAGTCAACTTTTTTTGGGCTGAAGAGTCACGGTTTACTTATTTATTCCATATATGCATACAGATATGTAGGCATGTGCACTCATGCCCCTCTGTTTATTAGTACTGAGTTTAAGAGATGAGAGATGCCCAAGAACTTGCTCCTCTGTAGCTTCAGTGATTTGGTATCTAAAGGAGTATATCTGTCGGTCTGGTTTTAAACTCTTGCAAGCTCTGTTATGCAAATTAGACAGAAAAGTGCAGCAACATAACTTATTTACTGATGTCTTGGCAGACCTGCTGGGCAGCATTTAGCAAAGCACTTGTTTCTCCCTGGTCAATAGGGCTGCTCTGTTATGAGATGCTTTGTTCCTTTTTCCTGTTACTACGTAAGTGGCAATAACTTAGAGAAGAAACACTGCAAAGTTTTAAATATTAACTGATCCATAAAATGTAGAATTGCTATTTTTCCTAGTAATTGGGTTTTGATCTCTACAGAGTCTTCTAAATGAAGACGCTGGTTATGCAATTAAAACTAAAAAGGGTGTAGATTGTATCTGACATCAAGCTCAAGTACGGTTATTCCATTATGCTCCAATATGTATATCAAGGTCAGTTTTTGGAGAATGCAGCACAGCCCAGGCTTTCAAGCTGGATACAGAACCAGCTGCAAAAAGAAGTTATTGTATTGGGAACTGCTGAATGCTTAGCTCTTGTTGGAGCTTGTCCTTAAAGGATGACTGTGTAATCTGTATGGCACAAACTGTTCCACCTGAACATATGCACTGGCAAGGAGGTGATGGGAGGTGAGTTAGCATTCAGCGGTGTGTTCCTGATGGGGACAGAGAATGGAACAAGGAGAGGCAGCACCGAGCTCTCGGCCTGCGCAGCTTGTGTTTCATGGTAAACATCCACCAACATTCCCATTCCAATAAAAAATAGAGCCTCTCTGATTTAGGAAAAAACTTATTGGCAGCTGTAAATGAGGTTTCAGGACTGAGCAGTGTCACAACAGCTCAACAGATCTCAGAGCTTGAAGCTGCTGAGAGGTGTTTTTCTCCAGTCAGCTTAAAACTATGTTAATTACAATAACTGCTTCCTATCTCTGGCACTGTGGTGACCCACTGCTTCTCAAAGGAGTGGGACCTCTCACCTCCCCCAGTTTTTGAGCTGCTCCGCTGTTGACTCTGACTGCTGTTACCAAGCTGAGATTAATAGTCTGTCTTGTCTAATGTGACACTTCAGAGAAAGGAGAAGAACACACAGTAACTGCTAGCATGAAGAAACTTTGCACTGTGAAAATAACTGCTTCCTGACCCTTCGGGAGCATAGCTGTTTTCGAGGTACTCTGACGCAAGTCTTGTGGATGTGGAAGAACTATTCCCTGCTTGATCATGCTGTCTGCATCATCTGACCAACATCCATTAGCCAAGCTAAAACTCTGTAAGTGTTACGCCCTGCTACTACCACCAGCAGCTCAGATGGGCAAGGGGGAGTTCAGAACTGGAATGCTGGTAGTGAACTCCTGTTTCTTGTCAGTTAATAGTAGCTAAAAATGGGGGGGGGAACACTATTATAAACAGAAAACAGCATCCATGGCAACATAGCCATTTACTTTTGGACTTCTCAAAATAAGAATAATTAATTTAACATTTTTCTTCCCATTTTTATATTTTAAAAGCTGCCACAGGCAAATGTGGGCATGTTCTAGCAATTAATAATCAGCTGAGTCAGAGGTCTTCAAGAGAGCTTGTATTAAAGTGCCAGGAAGGATCTTCCTCTTTTATATAAGTTCTTGTATCCGGAATAAAATCTGCATTGCTCAGCACAGCAGCTTTGCCTTTTTGGGATATATCAAACAGATCCATGTGATTGTTTCAAATGAGATGCTTTTCCTATTGCCTTTGACAGTTAAAAATGAGGTACCTTGGTTTTCACTAGCTGGAGCGTAAGTTGTGCAAGTCTGAACTGGTGATCCCTGCCCCCAGGGAGGGTTCTACCAGCCTGCCTATATGGTCCCTACAGCTATACCAGTCCAATAAATTTCTCCTATTTTAGAGTAACAAGCAAGCAAAAAGATCAACTGGTTTATTTTGGGAACAGGACATGAATACATACTGATGGGTCACAGCCTGGTTCTCCAAACCCTGTTCTCCTTTCCCAGTTCTTAGGTGGGCTCCTTGGCTGTAAACCAGATCCCTCTAGCAGGAAAACTCAGGCAGAGACATGTTGGGGAAGTTTTCCTTGCAAAGGCTCAACTTCTGTCGTACTGTATTAGGAAAATAAGACTGTATGAGCCTTCCAAATGAAGGGCTTGTTCCCATAGGCCTTTATCCATATCATAGACCCTGAATACACACTTGCAAATGCACACTTGCAGAACTAGTATAAATGGCTGGAAGTGATGCTAGCAAAAACTGTCATAGTAATAGCACAAGCATCTACACACACATTTGAAGCATATACTTCATTGTTTTTCAGGGTAAGATATTTGTATCCTGAAGTCATGACTTGGGTAACTGAGGATTCTGAAAATACATAGGTTAAATCTGAGCTCAGGAGCTGAATTCGGCTCTGCTGCTTTACTGGCATGAGTAAGGTAAAAGGATAGTATGAGCAAGGTCATCACTTGGCTCAATATGCTTACACAGTTCCTTATAGACTTTATCATTCTGGCCTCCTTATCTTGCTCCATCTGCTCAATTGCAGTGATATTTTTAGCATGCATTCACTGTACAGTTTTTCCAGTCTGGCTGCCTGACCCTTCGGTCTCATAACAATGCAGCTGCAATGGAAGCGGTGCACAAGCAAAGGCTGTCGGTGAAGTGGGATTTTTTCCAGATTGCAGGATAACCCCCAAATTTGACCAATCCTGTCCCCTTGGAGCTGTTTTCTAATGAGTCAAGCTGGGAGGCTTTTTCTGTAAGGTTCTGTTAACCTATAAATGGCAACAGCTCAGCTTTGAAGTTAACACTTCATTAAGATTAATTGGGGAAGTTCACACCTCTGCTGGGAGTTTGTTCAGCAGACTCAGCGAGACAGAAGTGCACTGATTTACACACTGATGCCTGGCTCTGTAGCCACGAAGGCAAGGGTAGAGACTGGCTAAAGAACAGTGCAAGAGCTGAAAAATGACCCTGCTTCCCCAGGCTTGGCTCCTCTTGCTCCTGAACCTCATAAAGTGAATGGAAGCTGATGGCAACAGTCCTGAACTTGCAGTACAATTTCAGGTGCTGATCCCAGGGCATTAAATGACCAGGCATATGGATTAAACTTTTTTTTTTTTTTACTGGTGGTGGATAAACAAAGAGGTAAAATTTTCCATTCTGCTGCTGCTGCCCAGTAGGAGCTGGAGATTATTCACTGCAAGAAGGGAAGCGGGGCTGGAGCCTGCTGACACAGGCGGTGTCCGGTGCACTGTGTCCATGGGAGAGCTCCCGGGAGGATGCGGGGGGAGGAAAGCTGTGTAATTCTGTCTCTTCCCCTTGTGTCAGGCCATGTGACAGGAAGGATGAACCCTGCAACGCATCAAGTCCATCAAGGAGTAGCAAAGCCAATGCCCTTCTAGCCTTGAGTGTATCTGGGAGCATTACTGGTGCCTTCAAACCTGTGGTGCTTGCAAGAGGCAGAAATCAAAATTGGAAACAAATCAAGTAGGCTTTAAATCTCTTGTTAGGGAGGAAGTTTTTGAAAAACTTTACCTGTCAAAGTCCTCTCTTCATGGAGATAAAAAGGGGGAAAAAAAGCCTGCGTCAGCATTCTCACAAAAAAAAGAGTACAAAAACAATGAACGGGCCCTCCGTCATGCTCACAAAGGAAAACAGGCTGAAATCTCTAGCTGCTCTTCTGTCCTCCCTGGCTCTGCTGTTGCCAACTGCCCCTTGCCAGAATCCTGCTGCTCCAGCTCAGCGTAATGTCTCAGTGCAAATTACTGATAGTTTTGGTTAATATGCCCGACCTTAAGTTGTGGTTCAGGCAGGTGTGCTGCCAGCTCTGCTAGAGGCTGTAGCCTTCAGCAGCGAGGCAGCACAAGTCCCTGCAGTTTCCTCAATTTGTCTTTCTCCACGTGATGATTCAGTAAATCATCAGTGGCTGTTTGAGGTCAAATGGTCATTTCTGTAGGATTTCTAGATGATGAGCATTCAGAGTGTCCCAGGTAAAAGAAATCCTCAAACAAATGGACACTTAACATAAGCTCATGAGTAGTGACTTGTATACCTCTGGGATACACCTGATTCACTGTGACAGCATAAGTGTTTGTCCTGCTGAGGACAAACAGCTGTGACCAGTAATATCTCAAAATCACTGTTTTCTGACAGAGCCCTACACTAAAATAGCAGAGGTAATGATGGTTACAACAGCACTTGGGAAGAGCTGCACGGTGAAGCCCTTTTCCCTCGCCAAAGCATGGGGAAATGTTATATCAAAACTATGACGGTGTCATGTATGGCATAGTAAATAAGTCAGATCTTAGACTATGTCAAAGTTCATATTCGGAACGGATCTTGCCTCTAATCAGTTTTCATTCTGAAGAGCAGATGAGCTGTGAGCCCCGTACAACACTGCACATTTAAGTGAACTTTCCAATCTAGCAGTGACTACCTTCCATGGTAATGACAGTGTGGTGCTTTCCATAATATCGGGTCAGCATTTTGAAAGCGTTATGATTAGCTGTGATATGACAAAATAAACAATGGTGTGTAGTGTTTGCACAACGGCTTTCATACTTCTTGCTTTGTGCAAGATAAGCTTGTGGCCTGAAGCTAGGAGAAACATCCCTTGTAGCACAGTCAGCTTCTTTGATACTTCTTTATCTTTTTACTGTGTTTATTGCTGGCAGAAAACAAGAGTAAATGTATAGATAAACTTCAGGGTCTTATCATCTTGGCTAGAGGGATAATCCTGGCTCCATTCATGTAAACAGCTAAATTCCTTCTGATTCCATTTGGACCAGGGTTTCATCTCTTTGAGTACTTTTTTTTCCTCTATTTGCAGTCCTTGAAGTAATTACAGACTGCTGCCTACCACCTGCATTCCACCGGGTGCAGGGATTGCGGCTGAATGCTCAGCAGAGCTCAAAGAGAAATGTCCCCATCCTAGACTTTCAGATCTTTAAGTGTTTCTGGGGCGGGGGAAGTGGGGGACCCATGAAGCAGGGATGAAAACCCATCGCACAGGAGGGAGCAGGTGAGGGAAAGGGCAGCTCTGGCTCTGAACTCGTCCTCTGATGTGGCTGCTAAAATAGGCCTGGTTCCCTGCATTACCAGTGGAAGAGAAAGCCTAACATCTAATGTCAGACAGATGAGCATTACATCTTAAAAGTTTTAGTATCTTTTTTCTGTGGTGCTGGAACCTGGAAACTTATTTTAAAATTAAATAAATAAATAAAAAGTTAGCAACCAGGGATCTACTGCCCTACTTCTATATATAAATCCTCTGTATGTTGTGCTATCATGGCTTCATAACTTGTAAGGATATTTCCAGTTCCATGAAATGATGTTTGGTCTCTATGGCTCATATAGGTGGAAATTCAACGTGTACATTTATAATGTGTATTTTTTCAAAATGTTTTCTATTTTTCTGGACAAATATTCATACAGGTGAAAGTTAAGATACTGGTTGTATAGGAGCTTGACATCTCCTATTTGTTTACAGGTCAGATACAGTTCAAGCATCTACAGCACAAACTACTCTATCGCTGACCTTAGCTTGCCAGTGCTCCTGACTGTGACCCAATTTAATGGAGGCCGGGCTATGTGTGTTAAGTTGTCTGTAGGAGTCTGGGCTCTCTTGGTGTAGTGCTCCACCTTCAGAGTAACCCAGAGCTCCATGGGAGTTTTAAATTCCGCCTCCTGCTTTACTAACATCTGGAAGGCTGGATTTTAGCTACCTGAGTCTGAACTCAGGAGAGGTATCTGGCTCTTGAAGAAGGTCACTCATAGCTACGTACAGCTCAGCCTGTGGGATTCACTAGCCCAGGCTGGGCTAACCAAGTTAAAAGATCTTTTCTGGTCTGGACCAGAAGACTTCATGCTTAAGGAAGATGTCCTGTGTTATGTGATCCATCAGTAAGATAGCACTTGCCCAAACTTAACGCCCTTGGTAGCATAGCAGGAGAGCTTTACTTCTTTTGGACTCTGTGGTGATAATGGTCTGTAGCTTTGGTTAGAGGTGCTTCTATCAGGGCAACAACAGATGCATTTCTGCTTAACTCAGTTGAAAAGAGTCTTCCTGCTCCTTCTGTCCAGTGGGAAGCAACATACGTCCCTCCAAAAAACTCTGTCAATTTATGGGGTGACAGCAGAACTCAAATATTGCAGCCGAGCTGATTACCCTCTCTTGAAGATCAGGAAGAGCCCAATGGAATACACACAAGAGGGAAAAGCACTGTTTAACTGATGTGATGGGTTGTCCTAACAAAGTTTTTATTCTAAGATAGTTTTCACGTTTCCACATATAAAAAACTAAAACAGTGGTGCAAGAGGCTAGTTTTTCGGGTTTGTTTTGTGTTGTGTTTTTTTTTTTTTTTCTGGGGGGGGAGGGGTGGATTGGGAGTGGGGCAGAATTTGGCTAGATCACCTAACCTGAAAATGTACGGCTGTGAAGTCAGTCAGGAAAGTAGCAAAATTCCCTGTTGTAGTTATTGGAAATTGTTACAGAAGGAAAGCCAGATTATTTCTATAGAGGTTGTGTTATCATCAGAAATGGTCTGGAAAGAGCATGTTAAGATCTGGGTTTGATTTATTCTAGGACCTAGGGTTCAAGTTCAAATCCAAATCAGGATTAAAGAGGATTAGAGTATTCAGCAGGAGATTTTGGCTTCAAATGACAGAAACAGTGAGAGATCTAGCTGGCTTTGGTGATAGGCCAGGTTCTTAAATCACCTGGATTTTTGCACACCTCTTACAGAGAATTGAAGCCATATTGTGTTACATATATGCAGCATAAATTTCTATTGATAACATGTGTTTACCTTGAGAAATTATATTTTTGCCCTGTAACAGAGACAAAGAAGCTCCTTTTTTGAATCCTTGACATCCTCCTTCCAGCTCCTGTCAAACGGTATAGGCCTAATTTGAATTTCAGTGATGAGGAATAACCTGATATTTTGCTTACTTTAGTGAATGAAAGGCTAATTCTATACATCTTCAAGTTCTATACTGCATGCTAGTTTGTTAAAGGCATTTTACCACACAGATGGCGAGGGATTTTCAAAAATACAAGGGAGGCCTGTATATTATTTGTTTTAACTTTTCCTTTCAACTTTTTTCGTTAAGTTCCCAGATGACTGCACACTTCTGAATGCAGCAATCTGTTTAATCTAGTTTTAGCTTTCCCTTTCCTGTTTTGCTGTGTATTTTTTTATTCCATGCCAGTAGCTATTGAGGCAATACTGTGGATCCATTATCTGTTTCAGGCCTCTTGGAATATATGTGTTGGCTTTGCTCTGTGTGTGCATGCATGAGAGAGATGGAATAAACATACATGTGGCCAATTAGTACACTTAAATTAATGAAGAGCAATCTATGAATCCCCTTTTCCTGAGAATTTGGAAATACTGAGAATGTTTGCCATGTAGCCTTCAAAAACTTCAAAAGCAGCTATAAGGTCACAGTCTAATACTCCCTTCTGTATACTTATGCCTTTTCTAAAAATATTTCCCAACTTAATCTTCAGTATATGGAACAGGAGGGCAGAGGGGGAACTGCAGTGTTTACGACCAAAGTGCAAAGATGAGGAAGAAAATTAAACCCACAAAAAGCAAATCTTTTGATCTCTGCCTCATTTTCCTCATTATAAACTTAACAGTACCAGCGGTTATGTTTTAACTAAACACTGAGTTTATGGACCCATGACTCTGTCTATAGATAACGGAAGGTCAAGAGGAACTCTATTTCTGCCTTTGCTTTTGCAGATTTTCCTTGAATTGGGACACCCAAACAAGTCAGTGGGAGTCTAAACAACACCAGTGATTTGGATGTGTTGCTCCTTGCAGTAGGTAGAATATGATCAAAGATGTCTGCTCTGGATATACACAACCCTGATAGAAAAGTCTCGGTAACATCACAGGTAGAAGGGCCTCTCATCCTAACAGAGCCAGAGCTTGCGCTGTGTGTCCCAAGAGCCACCAGGGACTCCTTGAAGGGTTGTTTCAAAGTGCCAGCCTGTCACATTGCATCCTCTGGGTGGAATGACTGAAGTCTTCAGGAAACGCAAGTGTACCAAGAAAGTGGTTTAGGTATGCAATGAGGAAGTCAAAGAAAGATCAGAGGTTCCAAAGAAGAAATAAAATATGATCTAGTCTGCAACAAGTACTGTCACCATCCAAAAGAGTAAAAATCTTCTTCTGTGCTTTTTCACAAAGCACAGAAAAATAATGTAGATTCTACCCTCCCTGAAGCCCCTCTGAGACATATAAATAAGTAACTCAGTACTGGACATCAAGGAGGACTTACTTTAGGGCAATGCACAGACGGCAATAGCTCAAATAAGTGCGTCTATTGGAGAAGTAAGCATGTCCCTTATCACTGTTAGTCATTTATAATTTAAGGTCTACGTTCACAACCAGTTCTGAACTAATTCCAAAAATAAAAGGAAAAGAAAAATAACAGTTCCTGAGAAGTCAGTATTCTGGCTCTGACTGACGTTGGCTACAAACATGCCTGTGTGAACAGCATTGCGCTGAATCTGGATTTTAAGCACAGACAGGTCATTTCAAAGAGTCCTGCAGTTAAGCAACACTTTTCACCCTTGGGAAGTCTCCCTTCCAAGCACTTCCATCATTCCACATGGGCTTCTTTCAAAGTAAGCTGTTGGCCGTTGTCAGTGATTTCTCTTCATTTTTACTCCTTTTGAAGACTTAGGGATACTTGGGGAAGCTGCTGTATTCATTTTCCCAGACGTTTCAAGTTCAGAAATGCTTTCACCTGAAAAGGTTTTATCCTGATGGGGAATTAATTCCAACTTTATTTGTGGAAGAAAGTGAACCATATACAAAGTGAAGGATGCCCGGCTTCTTCTCGTAAGCAGCAATTCTGAATTGAGATCTGTTCAGGCATTCTGGATATTTGCATGTCAGCATGCAGAAAAAGCAAGCAAATGTAAATGAGTGTTCCTGAAAACAGCAGTGGAAAGCAAATATATTTTTTTTACATACTCTAAAAAGACCTGTTTATAAGGACCATGATAGCAAGAGCCCAATACTGACATGGATGAGAGAGAAGTACTAAATTTCCACAGCAGGAGATGATGAGAGCTAGCTCAGCACTGGAATTGGCACCCTTCCCTCCTGGGTCACCACCGTCACCCAGGGCAGCTGGCTGTGTACCATGTTGTCACCAGTTGGTGCTGCCATCTGCTAACAGAGGCAGTATGGCTCACAAATATGAGTTAACACAAAGTAGATGCACCGTTGACTCTATCAGAAGAGATTTATAATTAGACTGACCCTTCATCTATGAGGGAGAGTTTGGGGCAAGGGAAAGGATGGATGGATGGATGGATGCAGAATTTGCCAAGTATCAGGACAAAGAAGTTGAGCAGAGGGGTTAATAGGCAGCAGAGGAACCAGTAGAGTTCTCCTCAAATAAAGATAAATAATGGATAGACATAGCAAAGACAGAACTATACAAAAATATGCAGCTTTTCCTGTCTACAGGAAACAACTATTTATGCTTACCACGTACATACAAGCTAGACCCTCATGACCAGATTCTTCTTGCTTAGATTCCACTAAGATGCTTAGCTCAGTGTTTTGCTTCAGCTGCATCTCAGCATCCAGAAGCATTTAAGCCTTAGAAAACTCCTTTAGGTGAAATTAAGGCTGCATAAATCTGAGCTTAGGTGAAGGAAGCCTTCCTGAACTCCACGCTGTGCGGTTTGCACACACATGCATGTGAGCGCATGCATGCGCCCATCAAGGAAACAAAAAGAAGGAACTGAGGCAGCAGACACATGACTCAGGGTGTGGGTGAGATGGGTAACATAACCCCAGTATTGCTGGATTATCAGCACGTTTGGATCTTCATTCTGCAGCAGCTGGGCCACCTCCCAGCACAAAATACTGCAGGCAACATTTATGCTTAGTAGTCAGTTATCCATGGGAGCAGGTAAGGGATCAGCGACCAGCTGGGGTTTCACATCTCTCAACGGGGCGAACACTGTAGCCACTCAGAAATATTTAGTGAGATGAAATAATGCAGCTTTTTCTGTTCCACACCAGAAGTCTCCTGTATTCGAACTGAAGGAGAATTGTCTCTTTGATAGAACACAGTGTTTGATGTGCCTGTAGGAGATGTGGTTCCAACTCGTTGCTGCATGTGTCTGGCAGCAGTGCTGACTTAATGCCTAGCCGTACGCTCCATCCATTCGCTGCTGCCTGAGTACTGCAGCACACCACCCCTGCGCTTGTGCCACTGCATCTTGCGCAGTGTGAAACCAGTCATAGAGTTATCTGGCTGGAGGGAAGAAAAAACAAAACCCATTTTTTAGGAATGCCGTTCTTCAGCCAGATCCATTTCCTGACCTGACTCACAGCACTGGTGTAAAAAACAGCAGGGCTGGCACAGCCGTGAGGGCAGCACACAGAGGTACGAACTAGCAGTGAGGAGCAGCCGTGTCTCAAGTCTGAATTGCTGCCAAAGACTTTGCACCATGAAACTATGGCAGAGCTTGCGATTTTGGGAATAAAGCTCAGCCTAACCAAATTTGTATTCTGGACAACATAGAAATACCACGGGTTTAGCTTTTTTTTTTTTAACATTTGCCTTTGAATTAAAGGGCATGAATTTAGGTTTGCATTTTTCACCCAAAGAAATCTTATTATTCCATTAAGCAGCTTATTTCCACTAATGTAATTAATCAGGAGATGGTAAAGGATCACATTGTTTCATCCCAGGTTTAAAATCCTATTCATCTCCCCAGTCTGTGGAGGCTCTCCCACATGGTGTGTTATGGGCAGTGTATGTTCTTGTGTTTTTAGTTATAGGCTACAGAAACACAGATTCTTTACATAAATCTCTTAAAGCAGATGGGTATTAACCACTCACTTTTTTTTTTCCCAACTCACTTTCTCAGCCTTCATTCTCTTAACCTGTTTCTCTGTCTCTCAGGTGTCCCACATAAAAAAAATCTGATCATTTAATTGATATATCCCCAAAAATATATATATATGTTTTTCTTTTTCTTTAGCAATATCTTTTGGCTCTTTAAAATGTAGCATTTGCATCAATTCAGTGTTTTTAACTTTAAACACCTTTCCTCCATCCCCTGATTAACATAAGTAAGTTTTTATAAGTTTTGGATGCATAATTTACAGATTACAAGAGTTTTCTCTTTTAAATTCACTTAATTACATTAAAATGTTCAGGTGCCATTTTTTTATTACTAAAATGAAGTCACAAATCAATGAATGGAAGTGAGTAGTTTTCAGGATCAAGTTCAAGCTTGCAAAAAGATGAGCTACGAAGACCTTAAAAAATTATCTGAAGCTTAAATCTTTCCCCAACAAGAATAGCTGTAGCTGTCTTTCTCTCCTTTCAAGTGTACTGTTATACAAGAAATATAAAATAAAATATGGGCATATCTTGAGTATTTGTTGAAATTAACATCATTTTTCATTGGAGTTTTCTCTGTGCCAGACAGAACTATACTTTTTCCAAGTAACTGCGTCTTGGCCCCTGATCCTGCATGTGCTTACTTGATTATTCTGAATGCTTCAGTGTACTCTCATGACTGTCTCACATAATGAGCAGCCTAGTCTATTTTGAAAGGTAATCTCTGGGTAAAGTCAAGTATACATACCCCCCCCCCCAACCCTCTGAAGTATTGGTGCATTTTGGGGTTAATCTATGAGGATTTTAGTGCCAGTCAGGAGAAATGACCAGTATCATTTCAGTATTGCTTCCAAGGAGCTGCACAGTTTCACGAGGTATTTATGTGAATCCCACTACAGAAATGCTGCAATCCCTATTTTACAGTTACAGGAGAACTGAAACACCAAAGGACTAAGGGAGTGGTGTGATGACAACAAATGTCTTTTGGATAGGGATTAAAAGTGCTGCCATATGAGACCAAGTATTTACTTGGTCTGAAGTCTCACTGCCAGTTCCAGTTTATTTAAAAAATTCTGATGGATTAACTTTGAACAGCCAGGCTTCATGCCAGATCAGGCACTGTCTATCACTTCTGTCCCAACTACATGTTGAGTCCCGGGGCAGATGCAGGGTTAGCACAGAGGTGTCAAGTTGACATGAAGTGTATCACGGACTCTGACACCTTCAGTGGACATGCCTGCTCCAGGATAAATATGGAGAAGAAATCTCCAGTGTTACTGCTCGTGTAACTGGGGCTTTATAACCTTATCTGAAATGGAGTCTACGGTAAGGGAGAGAGTGGCTCTTGGGGCATCTTCTCCCTTCCCCATTCTCATTCATCAGCAAGCAGAGCTGGGAGGAACCAGAGAAGCTGTTGGACTGGTAGATCTCTAAGGTCCCTTCCAGCCCAAACCATTCTACGATTGATTTTATAAATTATAAACAACATGGACTACAGACTGTGAGACACTAAGGATGTTCTTAAATTGGAGCTTGTCACTGAGGGACTGTAAATACGGACTGATAGTGAAAAGGACCAGAGGAACTGAAGTGGATTGCTGAAGGCATGGGGGAGAGAGACAAAGGCAGCCAGAGAAAGAACTGGTTAGGTGGCATGGGAATCCAGAGGAAGCTGGACCTCAGGGGCAATCTAGAGACAATTCCTTCATTGGTTCTCTTACTAGCATTTCCAAGTGTCCGAGGGTAAAACCTACCGGAAGCCCAGGCACTAGCATGCTGCCAGGCTGCAGGGGGCTGAGGCCTCGGCTGGGAGCTCATGGCTGTGAGGGCTGCAAAACTCCGTCACATGGGATGTGTGACTGTCACAGGAGAGATAAGGTTATCCATGCACGCGCACACCTAATTATCTGCCACCTGTTAGTGTTCATAATTGAAGCTATTTTTGATAGAGACATTTAACAACCTTGCATAGGGCGGGGTAGAAACTTCATTCGAGACTTCTTAATCCCCTTCTGCTTCTATGCGTGGGATAGCACCATGTTGAGACAAGTGACAGGAAAAGTATTAGGCACATATACTGCCAGGGAAAGGACGAGTCTTCCTCTACAAGAGGTTTTTCATTCATTCTGAAATGCCTATTATGTTTATTTACTCTTTACTGCATATGGCGTAAGTTTTATAACATTAGTAATTAGCATTTTTAATAGCACCTTTGCTCCCTAACAACTCTCTTTTGTAGATCACAAAGCATTTTTTTAAATAACGATCAATGAAGCCTCACATAATTGTTGTGTGGGTAATGAAAGTTATTCTGTTTGCTTTTCTGTCACTTCAAGATTTGCTTAAGTCATATGAATCTTTAAGGTTTAAAAGAAAAACGGAAGCAGAAACTTGTGAAGAATCCACTTGCCTTCTTTTTTAGCGTGCTACGGTCATGCCTCCAGCTCTGCAATGGCTCTGTGGTTGGCTTTCAAGTGAAATGTAAGTTCATCTTTGACCTATCAGCCATCAAGTGACTCAAGACCTACTCATATAAGAGACAATTTCACTTCCATTGCATATCACAGCTGTGGTCTGCAGGATGCATACAAGAAGGCAGGAGCTCGTTGCCTATACTGGCTTGTTCGTAGTGGTTGCTCCTCTCTTAACCAAAAATAACTTGAGGTTTTCTTGATCTGTAGGGCATGCTGCAAGATCTTTATTTTGTTAATAAATAAATAAATGTGGGTAAAATTTGGGTGTGATAGTGTGTATGAAAGAACATGACCGAGAGTTTAAGCCTGGCTATTTATTGTAGATAAAAGAAGTAATGGAATTGTAAAATAAGCATGATTTTTTTTTAAATCATTCTAGCCTGAGGCATAGTTAGCTGAAGGGATTTTTCCAAGGCTATACCAGAACATTTGTATTCCAGACTCCATTATTTATCAGCATGAAACAGACATATTATCTCAGGCATCACGTTTTAAGTCTGGAAAAGTTAGCAACTTGGTAAATCATTTTTAAAACTTGACTGCTTTTCAAAGTAATATTTTATATATTTTGCAGCTTTGGGGAAGCTCTAGGAAAAAAGTCATTGATGGAGAGGAATCTAAAAATGTTCTTACATCATCCAACACATTTTTTGAGATAGTATATTGAAACTTGGTGATATATTTTTCATAAGGGCCTCACACCTGGCATAAAGGAATGTATTTTCTTGCAGATATATAAAGACTTGGAGATCTGTCTCACTTTGAAAATCATGCATTTCCATGTGGCTTTGCATGTTGGCATGGATGGGCACCTCCATTTGAAAGCAATGAGCCCTCTGCTCCCCCACTAATAAACGCCTCTTCTGTCACCCAGGGAATCGGAGATGCTCACTGCTGGCTAGGAAAAAAGAAAAGAAAACAAAAAATAAAAAACACCTTGTCTAGGTGTATTTTTGCTGCATTTGTGACTAAAAACACATTTAGCAAAATCCTGAAAGCAACAGGGAACCTGTAGCTGAAGCACAAGTGCATGGCAAGGTGAGAGGCTCCTCTGGATCCAAAAGTGCCGGGAGGGAGGCTGGAGCGAGGGGGGGCTGCTCTCCAACATCTCACCGTGATTTATGGTGATCCTGTGAGCTGGGGTCTGAGCTGCCATTCCAGCACCAGCAAGTTTTATGACTCTTCTGTTGTTTTAAAGTTATTTGTGCATTTACTGTACACATTGCTGTGTTGTTTTTTCTTTTTATCTCTGAAGAGACAGACTTCTGAGCCACCAGTGTAGCTTTCTAATCACAGGTTTGAAAACTCCTGAACTGTAACTAGCAGCGTTATCTAAGTATTCTTCTTCTTCTTTTTTTTTTTTTCCCCAGGTACTTTTTAAAATTACTTTTGGGAAAAATCAGTAATAATGTTTGTTTAAAAAGCCTATATTTAATATTTTGCTGTTCCAGAGCCAATCTGCTGAGTCACTGATAATAATTTAATTCAAAACTGGCAACATTTCTTGTCGATTGCTCTATAGACAAAAATCTCCACATTGCATATGCATGTAATTTACAGTAGATAAGGCTGTTCTATTTAAAGGCTGTAAAAAGCAGAAAAATCCTTCAAGTTGTACCCTGATTGATTTTTAAATGAATATGAATTTTTGACAAAACACTGTCTGTAAAATGCAGTATAGGGGGAAAGGCTTTCATGATACCACTAGAGAAGTCAAAATAAAAAGCAGAAACTACTTAGGAATTAATTAGAAACCTTGGAGGGAGCTGGGAATAAAACCCCCTGTATAGTGCTTCTACTCGGCAAGAAAAATAAATGTTTACTTACGAAAGCGTTTATTTCTAAATTATCAGGTGTGGCTGCCTTTACAGGAAAGCGTGTGCATAACTGGCAAGGAAAAAGAAAAAAAAAATTAACTGGCAAAATAAATTCTGTGAGTAGGAAGGACATACACCATAGAGGAAAAATACTGTGATAGAAAAGGGCAATGGATCAGCATAAGTTTGCTGGTATGTGCAGAAATGACATCTGTTTTTTTTTTTGTTTTTTTTTTTTTACAGTGGGGAGAAACTATTAAGCATATTTTAAGTTATTCCTGCTTGTATTTTCTCCCCCACTTTTTCCTTTGTAGTTTTTTTTTTTTTTTTAATGACAAGAAAGAAGATAAATTGCTAGTTGTAAAGAGTGCTGCAGGGGAAACACTGGGGATATAACCACCTAATTATGAATTTCCTGAATGTGCAACATGACCAGGAGCAACTGGACAGGATTAGCATTGTATGTTTCATCTCCAGCTGTTCCATGAATACCAATCTAAAAAATCTTCCAAGAAGAACATTTTTTCTGTGGCCCTACTTTTGGCTTTAACAATGCAAGCAACACTGCTTTGTTTTCTTTAGACACCAAACTGAAACAAGAGCTTTCAACAAACAAAACCAAACCAAACCTAAGGAGCCAAAGAACTGCACAGTGTTAAGGAGGCTTAGTTGAAATATTTGTAAAATATCAAAGGAACATCCTTCTCATTGGCAAAAGTGGAACTACCACTGCAGAGATGCATGATTACGAGACAATAAATGAGACTATTTTCTTCTGGTGCAGTGGTCAGAAGTTATTGTTTTGAATAAGCACAACTGGTGTGTAATCTTCATGGCAAGCTTCTTGAATTGGTTCAACGCCAATGCTCTTTGGAAGCACTTGGCAGATGGAAACTTATTTAAACTTATAAAACCAACGTAGACGAAAACATGTAAAAAATGTACTGTGCAAGTCCTCAGCTTGCAAGCAGACAAATTATGAAGACAATGGTGCTTCTCATGGAAGTGAGGGCAACAGGAACATTTTCTTTCCATCATGCCTTTGTAAAGCTTAAGAAACAACTAACAGAATAATATCCCTGACAAACAACTTATTTTGTGGTGTCAGAAATCACAACTTTAGAACAATGGTGATGGTATACAGAGGGCCTCTTCTAGCCCCGGTTGAAGTCACTGGGACTTCTGGGACTTCTTGTAGAGCTCGACTGGGCATATTTATTGCATAGTAGTAGTCTGGGAGATTCAAACACCAAACTAAGGACTTTGCCTGTTAAATGTAATAAAAGGATGTCCAGTAGACAACTGGTTGTCACAGGTTGATGTGCAGTGCAAACTTACCACACACCCCAATAAAAAGGCAGATAATTTTTATTTCAGAATCTTAC
This sequence comes from Anseranas semipalmata, assembly GCA_013399115.1. NCBI lineage: Eukaryota > Metazoa > Chordata > Aves > Anseriformes > Anseranatidae > Anseranas > Anseranas semipalmata. The sequence goes on from VXAA01007303.1 coordinate 960,811, forward strand.
AGCAATTAGTCCTTTGATCTCATCCCAAGAATAAGATTTTGGGGCTTAATTTCTGCATGTGTTACTAAGCGTGAGAAATACTGATCCGTGTCCTAAAAAGGCAAAAAACTGCCAATTAATATCATGAATACATACTCCTCACCAAACTCAGTTCATGAATGCAAAAGCGTGACTATACGCTCAATGAATAACTGGCATTCATTTCCTCTAAATAGAGAGGTACAGATAGAAATCCTGGTTCATGCTAATGTTTACATGCCCTAGTTATTTTAAAAAAGCGTCCTGCAGAATTTTGGATTCCCCACAGTAAAAGCGACCATCCTGACCTATGCACTGTGCTTCCCTGCATCTTCTGGCTTGGGCCAGTCTTCACCAGCACTACCTTGACACAAAACATTGTAAAGATTGAAGGAACTCAATACATTTTAATCTGTATGGTCTAATGCGCATTTAGCTTTCATTCTATCAGATAAAAGAAGACTACCGTGACCAGAAACTTCTGTATGTTTTTGACTACCTAACTGTTCAAATTGCTCTGATTTTAATGGTTTGAGATACATAAAAGGACAAGGGCCTGAAAAAAGACTTATTAAGAAGAGCAAAGCGATTATATGGTCCCTGCTTCATTGTGTGATCATAAGGGGGAGGGACATCGTTTTGTTCTGGATGTTTTCTTAGGGAGATCGCTCTGGCATTTGGCTCGTGTACCCTACCCCCTCCATCCCAGGAATGGGGTGTAGGTTGGGGTCCAAATGGGGAGTGCAGCCTGGCCAGGGAGCCTGCTGCGAGGTCAGGCAAGCTGTTTCTTGCTGGCTGTGCCTCTTTTCCTCCATCCACGTTTCTGCTGGCTCTGAGAGCGAGAGCCTGAACCCAGAGTTGTTGCGCCGTGAACAACGCACCATGTTCAGTACCACGTCCCGAGCCACCTGGCCGCCTGCTGCCCAGTGCCTCCGTAACACGGCTGGGCAGAAAACTCATCCACTGCACGCGCCCGTGCTGTGCGGTATTGGAAATGCCTGCGGGCAGTACACCCCAGGTAAAAAAACAGTGCTCAGCAAATAAATCAATCAAAGCACTCTCTGTGCACTGTTGAACAGCACTGGTGCCAAGATCTCAGCCTGCTTGCCCTCCAGAATACAGAGCATGCAGCTTCCTGGAACAGTAAAAGTTTAACTCAGACCCCATCAGAAACGTGAGGGAAAGTGTCTTGTGAGAATAAAGATCATCTTCACAGCCTTTACAATGATGTCTGATCTCAGATGCCACATTCTGGTTGTATGGACAGTTTCCACAGGCTCCTCTCTGGAATTTTTCACCAAATAGGAGGGGATGGCTGAAGGGGATGACGGTGGAATACAGAATATGGAATTGGTTTGGGTCCAGCCCTGGCCAACAGTGCTGAAATTGATAGTGCGTGATGGCTACACAATTCCTGCCTGAAAGACATTCAGGGTGTCAGCCTGGTGCCGGTAGAGCTGCATCTAGGGAACGGCTGTCCTGGGGCCGTAGTGCCACCCCTTCTTCCTGCCCCTCTGCGCAGGCACCCGTGGGATGGCGGCGGAAGGGACGCGCTATTGCCTTTCTGGCTCCGCTTGCTTCCTGAATAAACAGAAAGATCTCACCACGAGAAAAGAAAAATATGCATATGATTGAAAGTATAGACTCAGAAAAACATGGACTCATCAAAATAGAAAAGTTAAGTTCATGGCTTTGGTCTGTATTTGTTTGGATGATAGTTTAGGTCAGTCATTTTCTCTGGAGTAATTTATCCATCCCGGCTGTGTCACCATGTAACCTAGTTCTTTTCCTTTTTCAGTGGCAAAAGACGTTTCCTCCTGGTCTGATTAATGCTATTCCTTGATCAGCTGGCTCAGGGAATAGGCCATTAAAGAAACAGTTTAATTTCTTACTTATGTAGGAATTTTCTGAGGAAAACCAGTCCTTGCTCCCCTCCCATCCTCTTCATTGGTTTTTGACACATGTCCAGTTTGCATTGAACCGTTTTACAATCGCTGTTAACTACAGCTGGTCTTCGAGTACATCGGGACAGAGTGGCTGAATAAAAAGTGCTCTGAAGAAAAGGTATGCGTTTCTTCCAGGCCCAGCTAAATTTGCTGTCTTTTTTGTGTCTGACCAATTCTGTGGTTCCAGGCAAGACTGGAAACCATGTGAAAATCAAGTAACTGGGCACATTTTTTTTCTCAGATATGTCCAACGTGGTTATTGAAGATGAGTTTCCCTTTGACTTCTGCTCCATTGGTGAAACCAAAGTGAAGTAAGTGTGAACTATAAACACTTTACAAAACTGCAGGGAAATGTAAACCACCCTGCTCTCAGCGATGGCAGAGGACACCGCTCTGCTTCTGCCAGGGAGGAGACAAGTCACCAAATGTCCCTACACCCTGAGCCTGTTTTGATTCTCCAAATGAGAACGTGCTTGGACCTAGCCTTTCTCTGGTCCGTCTGACAGAAAAGCTAAAAATCAGCCCAGAGGTTTCATTTCCTTCCTCTCCTGTATTTATTTTAATTTTCCTATCTTTGGGTTTGATTTTGTTTACTCTTCAATTTAATCTTTTTCTAAGTTTCTAACTCAGGCCAGGGATTTTTTCCTTTCTAAACTAACACATTCCCTCTGGCCTGCACCACCTCCCTCTTTCCCTTTTCTCTATCTTTTCCTTCACAAAACAGCCTGCAGGACCAAGTAAGGGCTTTACCACCCTAGTGAATAATTAATCTCATCTGACCCTGTAACTCAATCCAGGATCATCAAAAAGTCTGCATGTTTTGGGTCACTAATAAAACAAAACATTTTTCTGCTTTTAGATTTTACTCATTACAAAAGTTTTTGCAATTAACAATGAACAATACTTAGTGCTGGCTGGCCATTTTACACTGAAAAATCTTTCCCATGTGATAATACTAATTTTCTATTTTCATAGGAGCTATTTCATATTTTTTTTCTGTGTTTTGGTCACTTAATATAAAAACTTAATATAAAAATGTTATACATGGCCTAGCTGGGTATAACGTTTTTTTTCTTAACAGAACTTTTATGCCAAACTGATGTTTTTCAGTGTGAGTTTTGACAAGTAGAACATCAATAAGTCCCTTGGGAAGAATGTCTCTTTATTGGCATTTTAATGGAAGCTGCTAAAAATATACCTGGGCTGCCTGAGATTCCATGGGGTTTTCCAGTTTCTGAAAGGAAACCTTGCTCTTGTGGTGAAGTACGTCAACCTCTGGGAGAAGCTCTGGGGAAACAGAACGTTGAAGAAAATTGTGATGGAGGGCAGGCAGCAAGCAGGCATCTCAGCGGTGGGATTTTGCTGCAGAAGGGGAGCTAACCCACGGACTGGGCCCAAGTCAAACGCCCTGCACAACACGGCTGCGATTCGCAGGGGGTGAGACTGGGCCCTGTTCTAAGCTTTCCCTGTAACCAGATAAAAGCTCCAGCCCCGATTCCCACATTGCTCCGATGCAGTGCTGGGAGGTAAATTACCACTGTGGTTCCCCGTGGCTCCACAGCAAGGGGATAGATTTTTCTCCTTTTTGGCTGCAACCATTACAATATGTCAGGGTATTTCTTAATCTCTGAGAAACGCTGCCTAAAATCTCTCCTCCCTCCCTCCCTCTCGGCCGAGGAGGGCTGACCGCACGGAGCAGACCCAGGGCCCTTCCAGCTCCCCACCTTCCCTCTCACGGCAACCAGCAGCTGACGCGGCCGGGGGTGGGGTGTGGGGGTCCCCGGGCGCGGAGTCGCCCGGCAGCCCCTCCGTGAGTGCAGGAGGAACGGG
>VXAA01007303.1:965843-977261 GCA_013399115.1 Anseranas semipalmata
AGTCTTTTAAAAGCTTAACCTCTCTTAGGCTAAGACCACGTCTGCATCCCTCCCTTCTACCTTCCCCCCTTCCCAGTTCTCAGAAATGGGCTGTTTGAATAGGGTTTTGGCTAAGGTAGTGCGGCTTGGAATTTAATGTAATAAACCATTTATCCCATCTATATTTGTAGAATAAAAGGCGGGAGGCAAGCCTCTCTCTCTCCATATTAGTAATTCTGTATTTCATTTGCATTTCTTTGCCCAAGTGCCTAAAAGTACTGGCCTGGCTCCTTAAAGTGATAGTTCCCCCATCACAGATAGGGAAACTGAGATACAGAAAAATCTAAGTTTCTTGTTCTTTCTTTTTTTCTTTTGTGTGTGTGTTTTTTTTTTTTTTGTCTTTTTTTTTCTTTAACTCGACACCAGGTTTATGAGAACAGCTTCCACGTATGCCAGTTGCCTGTGCCCATAACCACATCACCTCTGTCCCCTGACCACGCACCCTGCAGAGCCCAGGGCTCACCAGGGCTAACTTGTACGCTTCTGAAAGGTGTTGAACCAGTCTAACTTGAGCTTAACAATGTGCTAGGTAATGGGATTTCAAACTTGCACACATTTTCACGGCTAGAATGCTATTTCTCAACCTTTCTTACAGCTAAGCCTGCTCGAAAAAGATGGGCACCACCAGCTCTCGCGGTGCCAGGGCTGGCCTGGGGCTCAGCCCCGCTGAGAGCGGAGAGCTGCTGCCCGGGCACGAGGTGTGCTGCTGGGGAATCCTCCCGGCCGGGTGAATGCGGCTCCCGGGAACCTCGGCAGGCGGAGGGGGGCTGCCCCCGATGAAGGGAGGCATCCTGCCCATCTCAGCCGGTCCGCCTGTGCTCTCGCCTCGCTGCCACCTGCGTATTTTTCTCGGCAGTGAGAGAGTATGCAACTGGTGCTACCAATAAGAAAATGATTCTTGGCTGTGTTCCCGGGGTCATTTAGGGTCTTGCACAGAAGCAGTCTGTTAGTGTTTTTCTCCTAATCTTCAGCACTCTGTGGTTCCCTCTCATTAGTTTTAAAGCATTTGTGACTGTAGTTATATCAGGACCCTGCTGTGACAGCAATGCCAACATCCCCTGAAGTACCATATATTGTTCTTCCCGGACTAGTATCTTTTAGCTGGTTTATGCTCATAATGTAGTGCAGGAATGAGTCTGTGTGGAAGTTAATACATTTTACAATTTTTTTGAGCCATCAGGACTCATCTGGTTCAGGTTTGAGGTCACTGCTGGGATGGCAGTGAGGGTTTTTTTTTTTTTATACAGTTAGCCTATAGTTGGCTGAAGTCTAAGAAATGAACGTTAGCATCCAAAATAAGCTGATATTCTGCTATAGCTGAGAAGCTTGGAGCTGTAATTTCGTACTGCAAACATCATATCTTTACTCTCAGCAAAGTTTGTAACTTCAGATCTGAATTGCGTTTATTCTGGCACTTTCCTCGTACCTGTGATACCTGATGAACTTGAAGATTCTTGCCTAGTGCCTCTTCCTAGCAGAGAGAGGCATTTTTCCTTTTTACTTTGTAATTTCATTAAGCCCTGTAATGAGCGAGAGGAGTGGTTAGGGTTACATTTATATGATTTATAAATCTGTGCAAGAAAATATATATGGATCACACAGCAGTGTTGTGTGTGGTTGTATTCATGAACTTCCCAATTAGTGTAATGGGCTCTTCCCTCAAAAATGTAGGTTGTCAGTCTGGTGAATGCTAGCACAGAAGCAAAGTTTGCAGTATGAATAAATGTGTGTAGTGTGAGGATCTTAATTCTTACAAAATACTTGTAATGACATAAAAGGCTCAGAACCCATATACAGCCGAACGAAGCAAATTACTTTCCACAGTACTTCTCCTCTCAGCGTAGTGAGCCGCTTCTCTCAGCAGAGCAGACGTGAGGAAAGCTGGAACGGCTCTGGAAGCGCGAGGACTGGCAGTCCAGGCTGCCCTGGAAGAGAATCCCGGCCTCTCAACCAAGAATGCCGTGGTAGCAGGCAGCGAGTCTGCAAATCAAGTGTCCCAGTGTATCAGAGCAGTTGTGTGGAACGTACTGCAAGTTATTAAAGGCTATTATAAACAAATGTGACTTCAGTGTACAGCAAGTAAAATAAATAGTGGAGGAAGCCAACAAACCTCTGTGTAAATCTCAGCTGTGCAAAGCACCAGCGAGGCAGAGTTACGCAAACCCGCCGCAGAGCTAACGTGTGCATAGGTGATCTTTTCTGCACTCCTAAACAGCAACAGTGGGGAATCCTTTGGAGACAGGAATATCAAAAGTAATGTTGTTTACGGCCAAGGTTTAGTGTCGCTGTGTGATCTGTCCCTGGAGATGGAAGGTATGTGGGAAGAGGGAAGTTCTTCAAACAACAGTCGAAATAGGAGACGATAGATACACAACGGTAACAGGCCATCTACAGGCAGGAATGTTTGTGCAGTTGAAAACAGATAACTCTTCAAACATTTGCCGGTTGAGATGTGGTGGTTTGCGTTTTCACCAATTTATTCTAAGCGCCTCTCTGTGAAATAAGAGGTGGATGCCCCTTCTTTATTGGAGAACAGACTGCCAGAAAAAAAAAAAGCACAAACTAATTAAACCTGATTTATTGTGCAATTTGTAACAGCACTGGAGAGATTAGTTGCCTTGCAGAAATGCTGCTGCAGATGTTAAATCTGTGCTCTGCTCTGGATGAAAAACTACGGTGCTGTTGAGCAAGTTCAGGAGAAAAGTGCAGTCTGTTAAAGTCTGTTTGTGAACAAGAGCGTTCCCTAGAGGTTCCAGGTAATGTGGCTGTGAGTGAATCTGCACGGTGTTTTCGGTTGAGAAAGGATGGATTGCACTGTAGCATCAAAAAACCTGGAGGTTAAAACATACCGCTTCTTGAGTGACGTGCTTTCTGCGTTTGATCTAAGCAATCCTTTATTTACAAGGAAATTGTGTTGTTCATCAATGGATAATGGACAACAAGCCAACTACTGCACCAGCCGTATAGGAAATGCTCGTTATGTGTGTTTCTGGTGGTGACAGTTTGTGAGGGTGGAATATGCTGAAAGTTACTGCTTGGATACTCCCCTTATTAAAGTGCAGTTATGTATAATGTTCTCTTATTTATGTAATATGAAATGAAAAATCATTACTAATTAAATTAATTCCTAAATAATTCCGCACTTCCTATAGTGTGTATATATATGTATATTTGAGAGAGTAAAGATGGCAGCTAATACTGGTATGTGGCATTTGCTTGTTCTGGCATCTGCTTTATAGTTCCTCTAGAAGCTACTCAGTAGAGTGACCTGAATGGACTTGAGAGTGGGGTTTCAGCCACGGATTTTATTTATTTATTTATTTTTTGTTAGATTTAGGTTGTCCGGAATCAAACCCACAGATACTCTGGACTGCAAGTGATAGGCATGTTTGATTTCTCTATGCTGACTTAGTGTATAGCTATTCTATGGCAGAAATGCGCGTACCTTGAGTGCTTCATGTGCAACTCTTGTAACTGCCTTAAATGTAACTATGGACATTTCTATTATTAGGTCCTTGCAAAGGGCTCTAATAATAGAATGTGTGTGTATGTATATACTTAAACATGTACTTAATGCTTTCAGAAATGTTTCATATGGAATGTTTTGAAAAGTGGAAAAAAGAAATTGTTCTCAAGAGGCTGTTAATAAAAACTTCAAAAAGCAACAATTTTAGATGACCCTCGTCACCTCGGTTTCAGATCCTTGGAATGTCATGGACAGCTTTCCCCATGCTTTTAATCTAAGCTAGCAAAATGTCAAACACGTTGTGCTTAGTTTGTAGCTAGTTCTTTAGGCCTCGGCATAGCCACATTGATTTTACGTGGTAGCTCCCTATCCCCTGCTCATCCACTACTACGATGCTAACAGTCTGTATTGTAATCTAAATCTCCGTGGTATCTTTTGCCCCAAGTATTTCTGTGTGGTTCTTTAGTCAAGCCTAACACAGTGAAGTATGATGCTGTGATTTTTTTTTTTGAACTTCAGTAGCAGAAACAGCATGGGAATAGAGAGTTGTCCTGATGTGCTTGTGGATCGCCTACCCCTTTCTCTTTTAGTGTAAGGTTAATTAGCTGTCAGAATTTATTCCACTCTATAAGTAAACTTTATTGTGGAAGCATATGCCTGTTCAATGGCAATTTATATAACATAAGTGACCTTATGCTTGCTGACACTAGTGCTGGTGGTTATTAAGTATTACACATTGCTTTTTGCTTGTTATTTATTGGTGTGGAATAATGCAGCAGAGAAAAAAGATGATAGCATTTGCAGATAATGAGTAGGTTTCCTTCTGGTGAGCCTGTATTTTTTTTTTTGCAGAATCATGTAATGTCAGCTTACAGAAGAGAATTGCTTTCCATGTCTTGATACAAGCAAGTGAATGGTGAGCAAAAGCATCACCTTGTTAGAATGAATTGACAGAAGTGACAAGATCAGAACTGCAGAGGTTCTGGATTCGGAGTGTGCAATGCCTGAACTCAACAGCCTGCATTTCCCCAGCTTCTGTCTGTAAATACTGAGAGAGGTGATAAGACTGAAAATCAGAAGCACACAGCTTGGGCTTGACTTCTTCAAGAATTACTGTGTGACTTAGTATTTTGGTTTTCATTTGATGTTTTACTATCAGAAATAATTACTTAGATTTGAGTGGAAAGTGGAAAAAAGATGAAAATGTTAAACAAAAAAGTCCAACATCTAAAAGTAGGTTAAAAAAAATCTAATAGATTTCTTCAAGGTTTTATGTCTTTTCAAAGCTACTTTTGCATTTTTAAAGTTAGGCTCATGATTTTTGAAAGCTTAGCTGTACTGGTACAGAACTGGATGTCAGTAATAAATGCTTCTTGTTACTGCCTTGAGAAGGAGGGAATGGCCTGAAAATAAGGACAGACGTTTCTCAGTGGACTGTACCTCTGCATCAATTCAATCAAAGCAGCTGAGAATGACACACGCCGATCTGTAAATGATTTGGTGCAGTGCGCCGACAAACTGGGAGCATTCTGTAAAGGCTTAGGTTCTTTCAGGCATGCCAGAAAGGGCTTGATTTGTAAGCAGTGCTGAGATGGAGAGCAGGACTGGTCTCCCTTTGCTTTGTCTTCAGACCATGGCTGGACACCGGTCGGGCACTGCTTGCTCTCGCAGACACCTCTTGCACCTCCCCGCTGCCGCTCCACCCCTGCCCTGCCGCCTGCAGTCTGCGGGCAAGTTGTCCTATGTTACCGGTAACGCGGCTGGAGCGCTACAGGCATACGTATGTGTGTTCCCTATTTGCCTCTTCCTACTACTAGTGCTGCGAGGTTTGAAATTCTTAAAGAAAACTCGGTTCCTTCAGCAGAGTTGGTGGTGGTGTACCGAGCTTCCTCCTTAACATACGCTCTGGTGGTTAACCTCTGTTTTCAAATGTTTGGATTCTTTAAAAAAATTGTAAGAATCTGTTGTACGCAAAGAGTTTTTGATATGTTGTAAAGATGAACAGACTGGTACTGATGCTCCTGAGACCCAGGAAAGCCTTCTGCTCCTCTTTCCCAGTGTAGTTCTCTGAGCTCATGTTGTTAATAGTTGGAATTGTTAATAACTGGACTGCAGTACAGGTGGGACTGCCAAACAACTGCAGCTTAAGAAGACATCACACAGGCAATTCATTGATCTGTCGGAGTTGTTGGAAGTTTTCTTCCAGAGATATCCTCACTGAAACAATATTCATCCTCTTCCCCACTGGATGTAAGTGGTTGCCAGGGCTAATTTGTGCAGCCAAAATGCTAGCAGCTCTTAAGGTGTTATGTTTGTTAAGCCATATTAACGGGTTAAGTATATTGTTATCGCCCAAATAACAACAATCCTTAGTTGCTACAATAGCTGCTCTGGGCTGTATCTCTTCTCAGGTTCTTCTTAAGAGTTAGTTTCCCAAAATGGTTTTGGGAACAGCAACAGAGTAATTGTGTTTTTTCTCAGCACAGCACTGACTTTTGCCTGGGCTATCTATTTTGTCTTTCCAAAAAAAACACTTCCTTATTGAAAGGACAGCTGACTTTCTCTTAGTTCTTTTCTGTAGATGTGTTTTAAATATTGAAGTATTTACATGTGAATGAACTTTGCTAAATGGAGCGAATGATGTGAGCTGGTAACTGTAGTGTCGCTTTACAGGTCAAAATAAACCCCTGTAAATAAAGATGCACGAACACTTTGTCACTGAACCAGTACAGCTAATACCAATGCTTTCGTGACGCGATGAGGCAAAGTGGAATATAACTTGTACCTGACTCTGCTAGATCTATTTCAACTCAAAAACAGGCTTGAGACACAGTTAAATAATTGCATATGTTCGTGGCCATGTTCTCGTGGTAGGTGAGTAGTTACGTTGTTGGTTTTGTTTTTTCCTGTGCTTTGAATGGTTTGGCTTGAGCAGTAAAGCTGTTGGTCTCGTTTTTCCCCGTTCTTAATCCACTTTATGTATTAATGTATTAATATATTAATATACTGTTGCCTTGTGAGATACTCAGAGCTTCAAGGAGATGCTTTGATAGTTTAATTCCAGTAGATACCTTTTTATTAATTGTATTAAAACTGGAAAAAAAAGGTAGAAAGCAAGCTGTTGTTTTTCATGAAAATGTGTTGGTGCTGTTCCTCCAATACACCACGCTGCCTTTAACTGCGGATACCTTGGAAGCTGTGGGCTCTCAGGTGAGAAATTTGTTCTTACTCGTTTGCACTAAGTGAAGGATGACAGCATGTTTCTTGAGGGCTGGTGTCCTTGGGGCCATCCCCTGTGTTCAGAGGTGGACACTCTTAGGTGCTGCCAAATCTTCTGCATTGGCAGGTTGACTAAGAAGCCTGTTTTCAAAGCCTGCCTTGGGGAGGGCAGAGTTACAAGTCTTTATTTTTCTTGTGCTGGGAAGTTAAAAGATGCAGCATCTTGGTCAAAAACAAATGAAAGGACCAACTGTTTCTACTCTGTGTTCTTACAGAATCTGCTTCTGCTTTAATGAGATTTGTCATCATAGGACTTCTGCTTTTTTCGGTGCACCACTTGCCTATCCTTTCTTTAGCAAGCTTATTCATTAGCCAACCATGGTTTCTGATACCAAGATAGGGTTCTCTTTTTAATTATATCTTAGTGTGATTTATATTCTTCTATGTTTGTACAGTTGTCGAAAAGTCATCCTCAGTCACGCGGCACGGTTACTCGTGTCCTTGCACTCCGGAGCAGAGACCACGGTGTAGCGTGCGGTGTCCAAGAGGAAATGCCCCTCCTGGGCAGCTGGCACAGTGAGTGCGTCTGACAGGCTGGGGAACTGGGGAGCTAGGTGTGCAGGTCTTCGGGTGCGATGCTCGCGGGCTCCCGTGGAGTACCTTGGATGTGGGCGAGGGATGGGCCGCAGGCCTGGTGCTGCGGCGTGCTGCATTCCCTGCCGTCCTCTTCCCTATTGCTCCTTGGGCGCGTTCGTGCCATGGGTGTGACGTGTGGCCTTTGTGTGACTAAAAATGCAGGCATGTAGGTACCAGGTTATTTTACTGGGGGAAACGTGTCCTTCCACACGTGCAGTGGGCGTGTGCTCAGCCTTACAGCGAAGGTGGCTACGTCTTGGCTCTGAAGTGGGTACAAATGACACAGGAAGGCCGTGGTGTGTGGTCCTTGAATACTTCCATCAGAGCCCGAGTGGTCCGATCCAGCAGGAGCACAGGGCACTGCTCTCAGCTGTTAGGTTGTGTCACGGTTAATAGTACCCACCAGGCGTTCGTGCAGGGAGAGAAGATCTGTGGGTGCTTTTCCGGAGCTGGTTTTGAGAAACGGGCCAGAAGTTTTCTGGCTTGTTTGGTGAGGATGTTCATGGACAAAGAGTTACAGAAAAGAAAATGAGAAATTGGAAATGCACTGAAGTGACCTCATATTTTGGGAGTGATGTGTAGGAGGTAGCACATTAAGACCCAGGGGTGACAACGCTGGGAAGAGTTGAGCTGTGAGTGGCTTACAGCACCACGGATGGTCTACAGAGAGCTTAGGCTTGGAGAACAACCCAGAAGCGGCCTGAGTTGCAGGAAGGTTGATAATATCTATGATTAAGAGAAAGGGATGGCAAAAAAAAATCTTTAAACTCAGAACAAATGATGACTTTAAGTTTAACTTGTCAGTCTGTTGGAGAATGGTGCTCTTACTATGTTTGTGTTAAGGTCACTCGTTGGAGAGGAGACAATGTATGTACATCCTCGGATCTTCTGTGGTTTGGAGGAGGGAAAATGGCACCAGTGTTACAGATAATCCACTGTATGAACTCTGGAGTTTAACAACATGTAAGATTCTGGATCAGTGCAAAATGACTCAATACCTTAAAAAGTGACCTGCCACTTGCAGTATGCTCCACAGCACTGCAGGTTTTTCGCTCTGTTCTGAAAAGTTCAAACCTATCTTTTACTGGGTGGAAATACATATTAGATCTGCTGAGGATGAAGTATTAATTGCCCTGTTACGTAACTTTCTGTTTGTATGTTATCCTCAGGGTTTATTTGTTATAAAACTAAAATGCATTTTAGTTCAAAAGGACCTCAATATAAATGAAAATGAACCAACCAACAAAACAAAACAAAAAAACACCAAAAAACGAAAAACCACCTGAAGGACCAAAACAAAATGACTTCACATTTCACATTCTGGTTAACTTCAGCTGCTGCTGAGGCAAGTGTCTTATGTCCAGAAATCATAAACATCCTATGGATTTATCCACAGGGACACAGGAAATGTCGCGTTGCGTTATTCTTGCACAGTGCTGTACCACACCGGGCTGCTGTTACCCTGCTAGGAAGATAAATCGCTACAACAGGGCAGCAGCTTATGGCTCATCGAGTTTTTTTTGCTGCTGCGTGATATGTTCCAGGTCTACTTCATGACTGTCTAGGACCACACTCATACAGAGTGCACGGGCTGTGGTGTTAATAGTTGACCATAAGTGATAAACAGGGAACTTCATGGCTAAGGAGGAAAAAGTCAAATGCCAAGGTTTTCAACAAAGCAAAACTTCCATGAAAATTGGATGGAAGTGATCTGAGTTGCTAACAGTGCTGGTGCTTACATAAAATCAGCCTTATTGCTCCTTGCTTGCATGTCGGCTTGTAGCAAAATGAACTTGTTTGATTCTGCTCTGCACATGTTTGTTTTTGTTACTCCATATGCTGCTGTAACGGATCTTTATTATTACTTATTAAGTTCACTGGTGCTTCTGATGACTACACAAAAGATAAACATCCTCTGACCTTTAGGCATAGAGTGCAGATTTGTTCCTCATCTGAAGCCCATCCGGGCGGTCGGTCTGTACTGCCGGGGCGGTGGTTGTCAGCGCACCCCCAGCTGCTAGAATTTCTGCCATGGGGAGGAACGGTCTTGTTGCCTATATCAATTTTCCTCCTTCTACGGGGCTTCATGTGCACAGTGTTTGATCTGTACCCTTCCCTCTCTCGGTTAACAGAGCTGGACATTCTTGTCCCGGTCTTCTGCTGCCTCGCTCAGTGGGCAGGAAATGGTTCTAGGAGTGGAAATTATGCAGCCATGTGGAGCGGGGCGAGGAGCGCCGTGCCGCGTGAAACCGCCGGGATCTCTGATCTTTTCCACAGCAGCCATCTCTTCTGGATGAAACACAGGACTCAAGTCATTCAGATGCTTGTGCAACCACAATCTCTTTAACATACAAGACGGCTACATTTTAATTTTTATGCCTCTGAATAGGTTGCTTCAGTGGATGTGTGAGAGCGGCTATGTTACTGGAAAGGCAATATTTGTACATATAAAACACTGAAGTTAGACGTCAACAGTTTCGCTTCCTTTTGGAAATTTCGTGATCATGCAGTCAGACAAGATGATATTATGCTCTAAAAAGTTTCTGTAAAATGTTTTTCAGTTTCTCAGACCTTCCAGACTGTTACAGCGTTGTCTCTGTTAGCAGATATCTTGGTCCTTTGCCCTCTCTCTTAGTAACTCCTCATTTGTCTGTTCCCTTTTTCCTTCCTTAGATTTTTCTAGTATATGACTTTGTTTCAGTGCATCCAAAGTTGCTGGGGTAGTGTAAGGAGACAAAAGTAGGTGGATAAATGGTTTTAGTATACTCTGAAACTTGAAAATTAGGAGGCAGACAGTGTGAAGGCGATGAAAATAATAACAATGAAGGGAAAAGTTTGCAAGTAGAGTGCACGTATTATTTGTGGCCCTGACATCACTAAAGATTATCTGGTATTCTCTAAATGAAATATAAGTAAATACAGTAATATTCTCTCTTATGTGATCGAATTGACTCTTTGAGCAGATTTGGTATGTCCTCGTTACAGGCAGCGATGTGCTTTTTCTGCTGCTGTAAGGCTGTGGGGTGCCGGATGGGCTGTGAGGGGGTGCTTGTGGCTGCGGGCCGGCAGTGTGGTGCTGGGGACCTGTCCCTTCACTTAGAGAGGGACGTGCGAAATACTGGCCCTGTGCCTGGGCTAGCTCCAGATGGCAAGAAGAGATTTTCCTATTCTACTATGAAGACAGGCTAAGAAAGGTGGGGTTGTTCAGTCGAGAGAAGAGAAGGCTCTGGAGAGACCTTATGGCGGCCTTCCAGTACCTAAACAGGGCCTACAGGAAAGCTGGGGAGGGCCTCTTTGTCAGGGAGTGAAGTGACAGGACAAGGGGTAACGGCTTTGAACTAAAATAGGGTGGATGTAGATTAGACATTAGGAACAAATTCTTTACTCGAAGGGAAGTGAGGCCCTGGCACAGGCTGCCCAGAGAAGCTGTGGGTGCCCCATCCCTGGCAGTGCCCAAGGCCAGGCTGGATGGGGCTTTGGGCACCTGGGCTGGTGGGAGGGGTCCCTGCCCATGGCAGGGGGGTGGCACTGTGGGGGCTTTAAGGTCCCTTTCAACCCAAACCAGCCTATGATTCTATGATTTTGTACTTGATCAGCAAACACATGGGGATGGCAGACTGGATCTGCCAACTTTCCTTCTCTTCTGTCCTCCGGAGAGTGTTTTTTTTTTTTTTTTTTTTTTAAATATAATTAATGGACAATAAGTCTTAATAGCACATCAGTGTCCTGACTCTACAGTAGAAGCGAGGCTCCGCCATCCCGTGATGGTTTCCGTGGGCGGCCATGCACGTGGTGCTGTATGTTTTCTGCCACCATCATCTCCTCCTGACCTTTTGTGCTAAGTGTTAGCATTGAGGTTTGTCTTTTGCTTTTTTTTAAAGCAGATGCAGAGACTTTACCATGCAGCTGCTTGCACTGCTCGACCATAGCATGAGTGTGTTCCGCTAGTCGTGGTACAGCCATGAAAAAACAGAATGACTGGCACACATGGAAGGGGTGGTGTGTGTGTGTGTGTATAAAATAATATATTAAATAGCTAGCGATAGGGAAGGAGATTA
>VXAA01007303.1:986682-1007134 GCA_013399115.1 Anseranas semipalmata
TTTTTTTTCAGTATATTTCAGATTCATCTTGAATAAAAGTGCCAACAACAAATATTTTCTTGGCCAGTAAGTGTAATCTATTATGCTTTTTGTGGTCACTTCAGAGGCAGCAAGTAAGAATCCCCTTTAAAATTAAAACTTTATAATGGAATAAAGCTTTTTTTTGTGTAAATACAAAACTTGGTGATTTTTTTTTTCTTTCTCAATGTTCTCCCATCACAGTCCCTCTTGCTGTGCTACATCATGAAAGTTTCTGAGGAGGAGCCACCTGTGGTCACTGAAGGGCAGTAGCTGCAGCCTGGAAAATTGTATTAACATCAACATTGCTTTATTCCATTCATTTTGTGAGCAATAGTGTAAACTTATTAAGCCTTGACAGGAGGATTGACCTGTGGAGAGGGAAGAGTATGAATCCTACCACATCTCATCATTCTTCTTATAGTGTATCTTAAAGCCAGATTTTGACACTTGCACATCCAGAACTTGCCATGGCTCACAGGCGTTTTAGCCCTGAGCCGGTGGTAATTTAAAAACTGGTAATGGATCAGCTGCATTAATCTCACCTGTGTGTGTTGTAGAAGCAGGTAGGAGTGGTAGCATTGGGCGAAGCTGCTGCTGCCCGTTCTGCTCCGGCGCTCCCTGAGCCCGCCAGAATGCGGCTGGTGCTCACCTAGGTCCGAGCCCGCGGCTTTGAGCAGTGGAGCTGGAGGCCTGGCATGGCTGGAAGCACTTTGACGGTCGTTCCTTGTCTGCTGTCACAGGAGAGGCTTTTAATAAAAACTGGACAGTGACCATGGTCGAGTAAACATCTGTGGGTGTGCTCTGTCACAAGAGGGGATGCAGGTTTCTCTTACAAAAGTGGTAATTTCTCTCTTTGGTCCTAGGTAGCTGTTTAAGCTTGTATATCTGTACTTTTGTATTTGGACTGTCTTAAAATCTATTCAAACATATGCGTTTAAAGGGTGATGTCAACCTGTCTGACAGCAGGCCTGTGAGGAGAGAACAGCAAGGGTGTGGAGTGGAAGTACTGTGTATTGCAGAGGCTGGATTTGGATGTCTGTTTGTTAGAATAATGAAAGGCACTTTAAACCCTTTGAGATTATTATTTTTTTTTTTTTTAAAGATCCAAGTATCACGGCTGCAATTCTGTGCTGCCAGATTTTTTCCTTTTTCTTACCTCGAAGTGCAGGGGCAGCGGTGCTGACCGGCGACCCTGTTGCTAGAAGTGCCAGCTCTGGCTCTACCTCAGCTGCTCCTCTGCATTCAGCTGTGGACTTTGGCTGTCCTCACCACAGGAAGAGACAGCAAGCTACTTAGGGCCCTTAAAGGGCATTAATCCTGATTTTAATATGAGTGATTTTAAGATTGCTTTGCTGCTGGTTAAGAAACAGAAACTACTGACTGCTGAGAAAATGTTAGATGTGAATCATCGATTTGGGTATTGTTTCACTGGGGCCCGAAACTGGTCAAGCAGGGAAAAGTTGCATGGTAAGTTAAAACATGACTATCGCCCGATATCTATGCGATGTAATTGAGGTGACTTTATTAAAAGCTGAATGTTTCTGTACAGTCGCTGTTATCCCCAAAAGCCCGATGAAGAACACGTTTTTTCAACTATGGATTGGTTACCCGGGAGCCACGCTTAGCAGCGTGGGTTAGGCACCAGGCACCACAGCAAGAACACCATGCAAGCTGTGAAAGACTTGTCAGACAACTTTATTTTACAGCCAGGTGTCCATTCCTGTGCCTCTTGGTCCATTCCAGAGGCCGGACAGAATGATGACGAGCGGGACGAGTCAAAGTGCCGTCCGTCTGTCCCATCCTGGAGCTGGGCTGCGTGCCCTCCCCAGCCCTGCCTGCCTGCTGAGAGCTTGCTGCAGCTGGAATTCAGCTCTTCAAATGGCCAGGATGTTTGCTTTTGTGGAGTGCCGTTGTTGAGGAAATCGAATGAAGGGATCTCTTGAAAGGCCAAGCCACCTACATAAGATTAGGCCGTTAAATTACGCCTGCAATCCTCCTCATAAAGCACCTTATCAGGAGAGGTCGGGGAGGATGTACTTGTGATAGCGGGCGTTGCTCGGGAAGCAGCCTTGCTTCTCCTCTGTTTGGGCTGTAATGCAACGAGTGGCGTTGAGTGCGGTGGAGAGGGAACCCCGAAGGAGCTGTTTTACCTGACATTGCGAGGCTGTGGCAGGACAACGTGCCGAGGAGCCCTTTCCATCCGCCTGAATGCAGCGCTTGCTGAAAGCTGGCCTATGCGAGGACAGATAAGGAAGAATGCATAATATTTTAAGTATCATAAAGCTGGATATCCTTTTCTCAGGATATTTCCTGTCCACAAGAATTTATTTTTCAACAGTATTATTGGCAGAAAATCCACAAAATGGAAGAGGGGGAGGGAAACTTGCACATTACAGGAGAAGACGGGAAGTTTCTAGTTTTCTCATATTAACTAAGTGGGGAACTAGGAAAACTTTGGAGAACTGAAAAACGTGGACCTTTTACGTAGCTGTGTGCTAGCATGCCTGATTGCATATGGAATAGTCAAGGATTTGTATTTTTCACTGTCAACAAGGTACAGCAATTAACCATTAGTTAAAAAAGAGAGAGACTTCAGAGCATTGTTACTGAAAAGGAGCGGACTTTCAGGGGAACCTGAGCTTTGGGACAGGAGTAGCTGGTGCAAAGCATTCCAGGCTAACTTCCACCAGCATCTTCTGCATGCTTTGTGTTTGTAAAGAGTTAAAGCCTAAATCATAAAGCAGGATTTAATTGGCAATTGTGATCTGGTTAATCCTTTAGTGAAACTAAATTGCATTTAGCATTGCTGCTGCTGCTGCCTTCTGTGTCTGCTCCCCCACTGACTGCAAGGTTCGATGTAGCACCGTGGGGTCAGCAGCCAGGGTAGCAGCAGAGAAGTGCTTGTAGCTTCCTGCTACGAAAATACTTTTGTAAGACTGTTTGTATATGCTTCCTTCTGTAAACTTAAGATAGAATTCATTTGAATGTGGCTGCATATGCTGGGATAGCCTTTTCTAACAAAGGCCTACAGCTATTAAATACAATGAAAATGTATTGTTTACCATAATTTTTCCTTTTGTTGTTTTTGTGTTTTGAGTAACAAGTATTCCCATAAAGGATTCTTTTGCCTGTAGACATATGTCAGTTAGTAACATGCATTTAGGAGCTTGGTAAAATTTACAGAAGCTACTGTAATGAAGAGGCATTAACAAAATACCCCTGTTGCTATCATCCTTATGTTAATAAAAACAGTAAAGAATTTGGTAACTGCGTGGAGTTCTAGAGCTTACAGCTGGACTTTGTTTTTGGAAGCAGGAGGTTTATGGTGTGTGTTAGAACTTCTTACCCCATTTTCTGTCCACCCTCAGCACCCAAGAAAAGGCTTCCAAAACCAACACTGAATTTACCATGCTGAGGCTGCATTTTTTTTTTAGGTTGTAACATGTTAAAACAGAAATCCAAATTGATGAGAACATTTTAGTAGTGGTGCAAAAATTATTTGGAATCTTTGGTATGTGCCAGTGGCAAGAGCTGAATTCCTCAGGCTGTTCGCTCTTTTTGAAGTGAGTGCTGCGTAAGGCTTTGGTGTGCAGGCAGGCTTTGCTTTGGCGCTGAAAGACACACTCTGAGGCTATGGGTCTTTGTAGCAGGTTAAATCCAGGAAAATGAGAGGGAGGAATTGAGGCTTTTTTCTCTTATCACTTGGCTTTCTAGCAAAGAAAAAAAATAAAAAACAAAAAAATGAAAACAACTTTATTTCTTTAGTAATTTGTTGAAATCCCTTAATTCTGAGCATGGTTTAAACCTTCTAAGGCTCTCAAAATAAAATAAGGAGATTATACTTATGTACATGAACACATGTATGTGTGTGTGTCTGTGTATACATATATACCTCAGGACTTACGCAAGGATCTCAAACTTCTGTGAACAGTCGGGGCCTTACTCTCCCTGTCTTTAGTCAGCGGGTGCTGAAGATGCCAGAAGAAGCTGCAGAAGTCATTACCAGATTTGTGGTATTGCTGAATGGTGGCCTGACACTATTGTACTGAACAGAGCCACCTTTTTTACTTTTTTTATTGAGGGGTGGGGGGACGCTGGCGTTTTCTAAATGCTCAAGCATTGGTCTAGCAGTGATTTCCATGCACATGTTCTGCATGGCTTCTCACTGCTGATATATATGTATATATGAATTTGTGTATGGCCTCTGCCTTGTGTTTGACCACACATTGAACTAAATTAAACATAGTCTGAAATAAAGACTTCATCCATTTGTCTGATAGGGAGCTCTCTCGCTTTGTTGCTACATCACCCATTTCTGAGTGGGTAAATAACTTGATGACAAACGCAGATCTCTGTTGCAGTATCTGGTGCAGATCTGATCTGATAGCTGCTGTATCACATTAGCCTGCGCTGCCACTGAATCATGTTTTTCCCATGGTGGCTCTTCCTAGAGAGGGCAGGGCGACTTCTGCAAGCGGGTTCCCAGGCTGCTGGCTCGTCTACACGTCCTGCCGTTCTCCCAGCTAAGCAGCTCTGCTGATGGACACCACCAGGTTTCTGCATTTTTTTTGCTCAGTTTTCTGTTAATCTTCAGGAATTCTTAATCCTCTTGCAGCCAATGATAGTTCAGCATTCATGCTATAAGCAGAATGCAGTCGGGGGTTGTACTAATGCTTTATCTTTGTTTATTATTAGCATAAGTATTTTCTTGATATCTGGCAAACACAAAGTTCAGCACACTGGTGTTTGTCAGAAAAAGGAAATTGCTGGTAACAGAATGACTTCTCTTAATTTAATCAGTTCAAGAAGTGTTCAAAAATAACTTTCTTGACCAATGCGTCTCAAAGTATTCTTAATAATAACCATATTAAATTCTGCTCAATTTAGATGACATGTCCTTCATTATTTTTGGTCAAGTACTCTTTCGAGATTTCTGTGCCATAAAGTATAAGGATGAGAAGGAGGAAAATCAGAGCAATCACCTCTTCAGCTACAGGAATTCCAATTTAAAGATGAAGGCTGTAGCAGGTTGAGTTTCTCGTTTAAATGGTGATAAATCTCATTCTGCTCCTCCTTGAGGTCACTGAGAGTGAAGTGACTTGTAACGGTGCTGAATTTCAGAGAACTAACTTTTCAGTGTTTAAAACTGTAATAAGCAATAAATATTTCTTGCTGTAGAGCTGTAGCAGCCACTTACGTATGGCATGCTCTAAGCTCTTGCTTGGTGGAGTAAGGTGTTTGTGGGGCAGTGAGGAACTGTGCCCAGCAACCTGTGATTTAGATATGAGGACTTGATGCAGCAATGCCTAGGAACACAGAACAACGTTAGAGGAAAAATCCTACGGTCAAAGTTCCATCTGGGGCAGTGGAAAAAATTAGTCAAAATTCATTAAGGATGAAGGAATTTCCTTAGCATCAGGAGGGGGATGAGCTGCTCAACAGCTGTTTGGGTACTGGAGGGTTTCCCTGCAACGTGCTCCATTGCTTATGTAGTCACCAGCATCCTGTTTGTTAGAATTCTGTGGTTGAACTCTGATGTTATTTGTACCTTGACCCCAACCCTCCTAAACTGCTTACTATCTAAGATAAGGTCATTTTCCCCAACCCCGTATTCTAACCAAGTCGAAGTCCCATTTCTTGAGATTCAAGTTTACTTACATATCATTTTTTTTTTTTTTTTAAGATGCAAAGCTGATTTTTCTACACCTTTCTGAAGTACTTCCACTTTGTAATTCTAGCTAGAATTACAAGTGTAATATTTTTGGGAGAACGTGATTTTTTTGAAGCTTCTTTCCAGAAAGCTGAAATGCTGTGGGTGGTTTTTGCTAGAGATCTATCACTGGATGAGTAAACATGAGCTATCATAAAAGTCAAAATGACTTTGTTTAAAAGGACCCAAAGGTAAGCTCTGTTTGGTTTCCCTGGACTTCATTTTTCCATACCTATAGCTAGTCTTCTCCTAGGCTTGCGCAGTGGATCTACATCATTTAAAGTAGCAAGCGTGTTGCTTGTGCCAACCTGGGAAATGAATAAGGTTATGTTTTGAAAATCAGTGGAGAGGAGAAAGAGGAGAAGCATTTTGGACCAGGTCTTGGGTGCAGAATTCCAGTGGCACGGCTGATAGGGGTGGGAAGGGAAGGGGATGACCCTTGCTGCATAGATGCATTGACTGAAGTTGGTATGCAATGTGCATCGGTGCGGCCAGCTTCTGCGTGGCTCCACTCGACTGATGCAGAGCTTTGTCACCGCCACTTGTATCAGCAGAGGTAGCATGAAAGGCTCTTGGTACAAACACAGACCGCGTGCATTTTATAGAGTTTCAGTCTGAAAGGCCTCTCAGCGTGAGGTTTGACAGCAATACGCTCGCAGCAGTGGGAGAACCAGGAAGCTTACAGTTCCCTGCCGTTTCATTAGAAGGTTACGTTGCACTGGCACTGCTGGGGACGGCGGTGGGAGGCTGCGGGAGCTGGGGAGAGGGAGGGAGGTGCTTGGTATCTCCCTGATGTCTGGTTAGACTGGACACTTGGTTCTTGAGCCAAAAAACGCGCTGGTGTTCAGTAAGGAGACCAAAATACCTACTGTCATGCAAGCCTTCACGTGGTTTTCCTCTGCAGAGTAGAGCTTCTTCATTTGTGTGGATTTTTGAAATCCGTTGGGTTATTGACTCTCCGAAGTTTGGTATGCAGCTGGGAAAGTGAATTTCCCCAAGTGCAGTGAGCAAAAATGAAATGAGTTGTATGCTGCACGAAGCTTAAAAGTTAGTTTGCTTTCTGCTTCTCATCCGTTTTAATTTTTTCGCTTGAATAGAATTGTGTAATTTAAAGGATGTGGAAAGCTAACTTTATTTTCAAGGGCTGAATTGACTTTGTTGGAGCTGAGTGTGGATGTATTGATAGGGAAGCACAAACAAGCACAACTGTTCCCCTTGTGATTAAATAATAAGTTTGCGTTAAAAAAGATTACAGTTTCACTGTGGAGAAATTTACCTTCTTTCACCCATCGCAACTTCTGTTCCTTATTATTGCCTGGTGTACCTGCCTTTTGACTCTCCCCAAGTAACTTTGTGTTGCTGTCTTTTAGACCCTTAATTGTTCTTTAGCTTTACAATTTTACTTTCTGCAGAGCTGTGTGTTCCCCCATTGCTCTCTAGGCGTGCATGTCTGTCTATCAAGATTCATTTGTAATGGGCCCCTGCAGATTAATGTTGTCTTACCCTAAATGGACAGCCTGTGCAGACTTGGTTGGTCATGGTTATGTCCTCCAAGTTTTTAGAAAGCAGCAAGAAACTCTCTGGGTATCCATCTGTGGGCCATCTGCTTTCCGTTTCATTTCCTCCCCTTCCGTCCCTGAATATTTTCCTACCTTTCAGCCTAAGCTCACGGTAACAGCAAGCCATGGTAATGTTTTCCCCTGTTTCGGAGCTAGAAGCAGGAAGGTCACAATTGCAGGTAAGGGTACTTTGGATGCCGTTTTGTAATTAAAAAGGCAAAGAACCAGAAGCTGTACAGGCTGCATTCAGATTCACCCTTTCAGGGGTTATTTCCGAAGGAGCCTGACCAGCGTTATGCCAGGAGCTGGAAGGCGTGCTCTTGGTGCTCCAGGGCTTAGGAGAGTTCTCATCAACCTTCAGAAATCTTCCATGATGTGAAAAATAATTATTGTAGCGTATGTGAATAATCTCTCAGGACTGCTGTTACCTCTTCATGTTCTGCTCGCACTGAAAGCTCTGGCATCGAAGTCAAAAGTTGAAATATTAGGAAATGTTAATTAACAGACTCATTCATACCGTATTAACGAGTAACTCCTCCGTACGGGGACTGTCGCCCGAGGAGCGTGCCCTGGGCAGCCGCTTCCCTGGCGCCCGGCCACGCGGCTGCCTTCAGCCAGTGCCGCGGGGCTTGGCGCAGAGTTTAAGTGATGGTCACTTCCAGTTTCGTAACGAAACTTGTCCGGCACGTCACCGTGCTGCCTGTTAGCCAAGAACAGTGCTGATGTATTTCCACCGAGAACGACTCCCACTGCCCCAACGAAGCGGCCCCGTTAGGGGGAGTGTGAGCTGGCTTTGCAGGAGGGGCTCGGGTTTGGGCTGGGGTGGGTGAGGACGGGCCGGGCGCTGGCGGTGCCCCTGGGCTGCCTCTGGCTGTATCGACACGGCTTCGGTTCTCCTGCGTCTGCGTTGCGAGCTCAGGGACTTGTTTCAGGCAGGTAATGAAAATCAAGGGTTTGCCCCCGTAGAGCACATCACAGGTAATTTGAGCCTTCCAGCTGCATCCGTCGGCATACCCACCGGCGTGGAGATCCTGCGTTATCTGGCTTTTGCTGGCTGTTGGCACTTAATGTTGCAAACTCCAGTTTCTGCTGCGTGTCGCCTTGAGGTCTAGAATTCCCCTGATTAAAAGCTTCTTTGGTCTGCCGTTGTGCTTTGTCTTCTAGTGTTCTTTAGATGTGGATCAACCCTGTGTGACAGATTATTTCCCCACCTAGCATAAATCAGCAGTCATTTCACTGAAGTCACTGATACTGCAGTCAAGTAGTACTAATTGGAGATAGAGACCTCGTGTCTTCCCACCTTAAAAAAAAAAACCACCAAAAACAACAGTATTTAAAAATTCAGTGTTTCTTGTTTATCATTCTTAGCATATTATCTTTATTTCTGTGAAACAGTTCAGAAAAGTAAAACATGCTTCCAAACTATACATCACATTCTGTGAAGCTGAAGGATGGTGAAACAAAGCTAAAAATTAACTCTTTTTTTTTTTTTTTTTTTTCCTGATGCTGAAAACTCTAGGGTAGCAGGGTCTGGGTGGCAGGATTTGTTTTTTTTTGTTGTTCCTTGTGCAGCCTGGGCATTTAGACCCTGTGAGCGCGGTGCTAATAATGGGTTCAGCTTTCCCAAAGTATTAGAAACTTCTCCGGCAGCCATCCAGGGGCGCTCCCTTGCAGCGGCCACTCCGTGTGAATGCCCGCTCTTGAGCGCGCGGGCTGAATGGGAGATGTGGACCAAGTGGTTTCCCACAATAACACAATGAGCTGCTTTGTCAGCGCAGCATCAGCCTGGAGTCAGGTTAGCGGTGAACGGCTGAAACAAAAACGTTTGCATTGCATAAAGGTGTGCTGAAACCTTGCTGGAAATGGAATTTGGTATGCTTGCTTTTCAAGCGCTGCAGATTGATATGATAGCTATCCTTTTTTTCTTCATGGTTTAATTAGTGCTTAAAAAAAAAAAAAACAAACCATTGATTTCAGTAGATTCTCCCCTGAACGGGAATTCTAGAAGAGATAACCAAGGTCTTTGTGGTATTATTCCTTGGGCTTTATTTTGAGAGAGCAAAGTTGAAGGGGAAGGTATTTATCACCAACCCGCTTGTGCTTATCAGCCTGTAACCGTGATTAATATTTTGGCTATTAAATGTAGAAAGAAAGCAAACAGATGAAGCATACACCTTATCTGTCTCACACCTTTGCTTAAGAACTTCGTGTAGGGGTTTTGTGTGTGTTCCTGGGCATGTGCACAGGATCAGAGCCCTGCTCCTGTGGAGTTAAGGACTTAAGCATACCACTCTTAATACTTTTAAGAGTGCATGAAGACATACCCGACTGCAAATGTTTGCAGGATTGGGGCCCAAGTTGTAGACAGGTGTAGGTCTGGATTTGAGGGGTTTGTTCCTCCTCAAGCAAATAGTTGGGATAACTTGGTATTTACTTGAAACAGTGCTAAAATGCGCAGAATATATTTATGGTATTGTGAATTTCATTTATGAATTGCTTTTGATGGGAAAAACAAGGCCATATAGAGTGCGGGGAGCCTGAAAAGGGCTCTTAGCAGATGGGGGGGGTGTTGGCAGATGGAAGTGGGACTCAGTTCGAATTTGTGAACACCTAACATTGTAATCGGGGAAAGACGCGGCATTGCCTCTGCGGCACCGCGTGGCCCTTTGCCACGGGGGACCAGCTCGCGCGCCAGCCAACAGCTCGCCCGTCCTCGCTGCCTGCTGGGCGGGAAGGTGTTGGCGGAACGGAGATGTCCCGCGTCGTGCTCGTCCTGGATGATGCGGTTCCTGGTCTTCTGGAGCAGCACCGGGATGCTGAGCGTGGTTGGTAGCGTATCTACAGCTGCCGGTCGAGCAGCGCGCAGAACTCGTTGCTTAAATGTCTCTGTGAGGGTGGACAAGCAGGAACTAATTAGTTCGGAATGCTGATACTGCTTATACTCTTGGAATTGCATAAATCAGCTTCCCTTTAAAAAAAAATGCAATGTTTAGAGTAGTTGCTATTTAAAGCAAATTGTGCCAGAGCAAATTTTGTAATTAGATGTTTTTAAATGTAAAGAAATTAAATTTGAAATGTAAAAAGAATTTGTGGGGGGAAAAAATTGGCCACTGTTGTGCAAGAAGTTAACCTCAGTTAACCCCTTGCTGCCTTAAAGAAGTGGTGTGAAATACTGTGAGAACTGTGTGCCTGGAAACTTCTCTCTTTTAGCAACTGTATCACTTAGTCCGGTTTGGGGGGGAGTGATGAACTCTGTATTTGTGAGTCCCATTTATCTGTTGTGATTAATATGAAGGAAGTCAAGGAAAGAAGTGTGTGAAGCCTTTGAAGAAGGAAAGCAATATCAATAGCAAAAGTGACGAGCTGTTAATTTGTAGCTTGGAGAAAAAATGCACAGAAAAATGCAAATAGTGAGAAAGAGTTGTATATAAGTTTTTTTTGTTTTTTTTTTTTTCTTATTTCTCGTTTGCTGATCTGTCAGTAGCACAAGCTGCAGCCGTTGAGTGTTTGTATGTTTTAGAATTGATTTTGAGCAGCAGGCTGATTTGCTGTTACAATACCATTTGCAGAAGTGAGAATGCCGTGAAGTCATTGGATTAGCTTGTGTGCTTGTGGTTTCTGTTCGGGTGTAGCTAATATAAGCTTAATAAAATCACTGGATATCTATTTCAGTTCTGTTGTGCTTTATTCACTCAAATTCAGTGCCATTATCTGGCTATGAGTGCCTTCAGGGCACGTTGGACTCCAGCCCCGTGCAGCCAGCGCAGGAGCGTGGGCTGGCTTTCCTTCGAGAAGCTTTCGTAAGATTCCCTGCTGGAAAACCAGGGAAAAGCTAGCTTTCCTTGGTAAAAGGCTCCTTTGTGCATCAGCTTGCTTGCTTGCTTTATTCTGGTATTTCGTCAGAGCTATTACAAGTTGATTAGTTGTACTTGCCCGATGAAATGAGACGCTCCTGCATAATGCTGTCTGACCTAATCTCGTTCCTAACGTTCGCCTCTAGTGCGCCTTTGAAGTTCTGACGTTTGTGGATGGCCAGCCTGGTCTCTGGGCCCTCTGTTGTGATTTTATTACAGGCTGGCTGGCTCTTTGTTTTGTCCTGGTATCTGTTATGACAAATCAGAACAAGCAAACACGTAAGTCATGAAGAACAGAATGGCACCAACGACATCGTGCCCCCAGCTTGTGCTTTTGGACTACAGACAGGCCAGGTGTGTAAAAGCCAGCTGGATGTGAAATGCCCGTCTTGCAGTTAGAAGGGACCTGCCTAGGTTACGGGTGGGAGAACGCGTGGTGTTTAAGGCCATGTGTTGTTGTTCCAGCTCAGCCCGCGGTTGAGGGAGAATCCCTTTTTATAGCTTGGCCGTTCCTAAATTACAAACGGAGCGGATGCGTATGTAGCTGATTGGATTGCAAAATGGCTCTTCCTAAAATAGTGACGTTCCAGATCTTGGAAAATGTGAGGTCAAATTATGGGCCTAAATAATTGCAAACTACTGAAAATCTCATCCTAGCAGTGCTGTCTGGGTAGTTGCTTTGTTAATCTCACCCTAGTATGGGGAAAAACTCCTTGAACTTCCCTTGATCTCCTATAAAATCGACTACTTCTGATAATTCTCTTAAAGATGGAATGTACCATGGACATTAAATTGTTGTTGTTTAAAAAAATAAAAAATAAACCAGAGGGGAAAACCCACTGATTAATTACCATGGCTGAGTTTTGAGAGGATGTTTATGCTTTCCAGCCTACTGGAGGCCGGATGCCGCTCCTGGTAGCCTTGCTGCGTGCCAAGCGGCGCAGCGAGCAAGCGGCGGTCGTTTTGCTCCTTCCTCACGTGCCACCTAGCTCTGTAGGTAGGCATTCTCACTAATGTTTTCTGTCGTAATAGATTTTTTAAATCGCATGTATTTCTTCAAAACTGTTACGACTAAGCCTGTCTGTTTAGATGCTTTCAAATTAATCTACCGTGTTTGCAATTAAACACAGAAAGAATGCTTTTACGTTTAAATCGTTCTTCAGACGGATGTGATTTAACTAAACTAATGAACACACATCAGACAAGACAAATTCCAGACTGTTAGTGCCTTGACCAACCATCTGTGTGCATACCTCCAGGTACTGCTCATGTCTCAAGAGGCTTTTCTACATGAACAATTATTACCACTCCTTTCTGAATTCAAGTGGCAAGCCATGGCAAGAGCCTCTTGAAAGCAGCTATATTTACTGCAGCACTTCCACCGTTTTTCAGTGCAAATATAATGGTGTTATGTATGTTTTAATTAATCTTAAATTTCAACATGTGCTGCATGAAATACAACAATAGGAGAACTGGGCTGTGTGTAAGCTCTTTCATCTCTTGCATGCAAGCTCCAGCGCTAATAATGGCATGCACAAGAAGCACTTCTCATTAGGAGCCTTCCTAGTGGGTCATGTACTCATTTTAAATTCTTAGTGTCTGAGTATGTCCATATATAAACAAATCTATGGGTGTGGGTGTGTGCACACATATTCTATTTGTACATACGGACACATACATGCAATTTTTTTCTTAGCTGTTTTTCTTTGGAGGAGGCGGTTCAAAATCTCTCTGGAAAAAGCACCGATTTCTTCAACTGTATAACGATCAGTAGTGATGTGTTTTGACATATCAGACTTTGATAGGATTCTTCAATTCTACAAACAAACTTCTGGAAAAGAGCAAATGGCTCCCTGAGTGCGTCTTTTTACGGAAGAATAATCTGTGCTGCAGGTAATGGCTGCTGCGAACGCGAAAGGATTTTCTTATTTTCTGTTTCGCTTGATTTCTTTCCTTGCGTGGGTTTAGGTCTAGAAGCGTTTGAGCCTTCCCAGTTTCCAGGGCCTGTTTGTGTAGAGTTGTATGACATCTCGGTGGGGCTAGGTGGGATTCCCTCTCACATCAGGCCATCATGCCACATGTGTTTTAATCATGGCAAAACCCTCTTAAGCAGTTCCTACTTGCTCTTACCCGGGCTGTGACAACGCAAGTATTTGGGGGTTGATGCAGTAAAGCGGGCTGAGGAGCCCGCATTGTGTTCAAACCAACTGTGCAAATGAAGGCGGAGGGCTTGGGCTGGCCAAGTGATGGGGGTGCAGATAAGATATCAGGAATGCTTTCCTTCTGTGGTCATGCAAGTGCCAGTTTCTGACCGTGCTTGTTGGGAAGCCTGATGTGCCCCGGGGCAGGCAGAAGGGAAAAGCCAGGAAAAACCGCTGGTGTGGGCAGAAACATCACCTTTTAAGTGACTGCTGGCCACTGGATCAGTTGTAGCATGCAGAGGCTGGATTTTGACATCACACCTGGGCTAGTTTGTCTGTAAGCCAGCTCTGTAAGTTACCAAGGAAGTGCGTGCTGCGTTGGATTGCTTTTCTGATCGGTGCACCAAGCACTGCACAAAAGGAGATCACTGACTGCATGGGAATGGTAGAAAAGGGCTTTGTGGAAGAAGGGCTTGTGTAGTGCATACTTGCATATGTGTACACATCTTGATTTATATTTGATTATGATGGAAAGGAGCTCATACTAGACTATATAATCTGAAGTCTTAAAAACAAACGAACTTGGTTCTGACACAAGCCTCTGCTTCTCTCCCCAACCTCAGTGGGGTGTGTTTTACCATTTTGAGTAATTAGTTGAGAAAATATGTTTCAAGAAGACTGTTCCGTGTTGGGTAAAAGATTCTCTCATCTTTGAAGCCCCTCTGTGTCTGAGTTGTCTTTGCAGGAAATGCTCTGGGTTCGCTTTTTTCAGGGAGGGCAAGAGGAGGGGGGACCGGACACGTGCATCATATGTGCTGCTGCCGTGTAATTGCTGGGTTTGTTGCCCAGGCGGGAGAGCTTATAGCACAGATGAGCCGCTCGGCACGGCAGCGCGCGAGCCTTGTGGAAAGCCTAAGGAGTTCTTGTTTGTGCGTTGATCGCCGCGTGCGCTTCGTGTGCGCGCGCGTGCACCTTAAGCTATGGTCTTCGTGAAACTTACGGATTGTTTAGGCTGGAAAGAGATAAAACCGTTCCTTTTAAAGATTTGTACCGCGGGTGTTTCAGACCTTCTGGTATTAATGGTAGAACTGCAGGTGCTGTACCTTTTTACTCCTCTGGGTTGTGTGTTCTTTTCTAATGGGTCTGGGTCGCCCAAAGTAAGCCCTGCCCCAGAGCAAAGCTGTGTTTGGTACTGGGTTCTTGTTGCGCGTTAAATACACCAGGGTGTGTGGCTCCAGAAGGTATCGGAGAGGTGCCTGTCATCTCTACAGTACAACTTCTGTCATTTCAGGGGATTCTGATTAGAAGGAGAACAGTTTATTCAGTAGCTTGTAATGGTCTGTACAGTAAAAGAGAAATCTAGCCGTTACAGAAAGCAGTTACAGGACTCGATGTTTAGAGCTCCTCTTGCTTTTGCCAGGTTTTCTGAATTTGTTTGCCTTAGCTGGAAGAGGTTCTTTGGCTTTGTGAAAGAGAGGAGGTGGAAAAAATCACAAAAAGAAAAATGTTCTTGACTTATACCCCCATTAATCGCAGGGGCAGAGCCTTCTAGGAGAAGTTGGTCTTGGTTATCTTCATGTGGTTCTAACTGCCTTTGGAATTTAAGGCTATTTCTGACGTAACGCGTTGGGTCATATTAATTCGCCATACATGGAAATTGGTTTTAGATAGTTATGCTTTGTTCTTCTGTGTTTTTTCTAATTTTTTCTCTGTTGCCATGTGTAGCTAATTTATGTATTACTAAATCACATATTGAATTAATTTAGGAAGCAGAGTCATCTTGGTGATCGGTAGAGGACTGCAGCATTCAATTGAAAAATCAGGTTTGTAGCAGTAACTTGCAAAAATCCGAAGGTTTGGAAGCTTGGTTTGGGGACAGAAACTTGAAGCCGCGTGGTTGTTTCCACCTCCCCGCTCTAGAAGCGATCCGGGACGCGCTGTGATTTCCCGTGTTCCTGGAGGGAGCAGACAGGGAAATGCAGCCTCTGACCGAACGCTGGCATTTCTGAGGTCTGCCCCAGCCAAACCTAGGGAATGTAGACGCACAGGAAATATCTTTTTTTAAATTTAAATATAGTCAGCTTTCTAGACAAAACCCCAAATTTGAGTTAGTACCTGAAAAAAAAGCTGTGGGTTAGTATTTGGCAGTTCATATTTTAACTAAGGAAGAGTTCTCATATCCTGAAATGTGACCTGGCCCTTTCAGCCTTTGTCTGGTGTTTTCTTCCAGTGATGTTCCTGAATTTACAGGAGGAAAAAAAAAAAAAAAAAAAAAAAAAAAGTTTTTGTTTAAAAACCCTTTTTTTTTTTTTGAATAAAGTTTGGNCTTTGTATGAATGAAGTTTGGTTATCTGAGCATCTCCTGAGGTGGGGGGAACTGCAGATTCTAGGAGGGGCGTGAATGCATGGTGAATAAATCTGTTTTAAGTAGACTGTATGACAGAATAAGCTAAAAAAAAAACAAAAAAAAAAAAACAAAAAAACAACAAAGAAACCCCACACATGAAGCAGCTTCCAAAGCTTTTAGCTTTGACATGAAGTCTGCCAGTCAGCCCTGCTGATGTTTTAACCCTGTCAGATCTAACTCCGTGTGCAATACATCTATGTGAAATACCGTTCAAAAAAAATATATTATATATCTAAAGACCTGTGGCCAGCTATGTGCTGTAGCCAGCGCTGTTGCTGGCGTTACTGCTGGTGGAGCTGTACCAGACCTGACAAATGAAGGAAGCCGTATTTCTTCCTTTCTTTCTCCACCCCCCTCCCCTTAAAGTGAGGCAAGTGTAGACACGGCTGTAGTGACAAACCATTAATAAAGCAAAAGGAATGCAGCTGTAAAACTTTAAATAATGACATATAGCAAATAAATGTCAACATATTGGTTGTTGTGCCTGGAATGGAAGTATTACTAGGAAAATATGTAGCTTCAAGCTACAGTCTGGCTTTTTTTTTTCCTTAAGCGTCATGCCATTTCTATTTTCTTAAAGTCGTGAGGCTTTCAGATTCGGACTAGATGCATGTGTCATTTGTTTGGGGGGTTGGGTGTTGCTTTCCATGGGTTTGAAATAATTCCTTTTAAGCTTGCATTCTTTTAAAATCATCTTACTTATTCATATATGCCGGTATATTTATACACACACTATATAGATGCATAGTTATATGTATAACTAATGTAGTTAGAGGTACAAGTAAGTATTGACTAAATCAGTCTATTTCCATTGAAAGCAATTAACTCGTGTCCTCACTGGTGTTCAGTATTAGCCTTTTGCAGTGCTTTTCTTAATCCCAAGCATTTAAGAAATGATTCAGAAACTTACGTTCTCTTATTCATCATTAAAAACAAACAAACTAGCAAGCAAACAAACAAACAAAAAAAAACCCCAACCAACCAACCAAAC
This sequence comes from Anseranas semipalmata, assembly GCA_013399115.1. NCBI lineage: Eukaryota > Metazoa > Chordata > Aves > Anseriformes > Anseranatidae > Anseranas > Anseranas semipalmata. Next base: position 1,003,366 of record VXAA01007303.1, read on the forward strand.
AAGCTCACACAACACACTGCCCCTCTCCCCCATTTCCCCCCTCCAAACACTTTTTTTTTCCCAAACCTATAATTTTTAGTTGTGAACTTGAATCTTTCTCAAAATTAAAACCCGAGACTTTGAGGTAATGAAAACCAAAGGGTTTAGGAGGAAGCTCCAAATATCGCAAAACTTAGGGATGGAAAATGTGCCGAGCAAAGCGCCTGGGCTGCCAGGCAGGTTTCTGGAGCTGGGACCGGGAAGCGGCTGTTTTAGCAGCTGAGGGCCCTGGATTGCTAGTCCGGGGAGATGTTTGTCACCGAGAGCCAGTATGAGACCCGTAAGGTTGGTTTGTGTAGGAGTTTTTGGTGGAAGTCTAGATAAACTGTAGGGTTAGGTCATCCATCTTATTCATTGAAGAGCTGGATTATTGCCCCATAAAACAGTATGATGGTACTATTAATGCTGAATTAAGACTTGTTTTTACAAAGCAATCTCCGCATGGTTTTAGTGATGCTTAAATAACGCATCGGTTAGCTGCTAGGAGGGAGGGAGTGCTAAAAGTGGTTCCCTGCAAATTCTTAAGTGAGATCTTCCATTGTGCTCTGTTGCCCTCTATATAGCACAAGGAGTTCAGAGAGTGGATGTGCTGTCCCTCCTGCTCCAGCAGAAACCCTTCTCCTTTGCATCATGATTAAGTGAAAGTCTGCTCTTTGTATTATAGGTGTCAGTTCACACTGTTATAGGGCCTAGAGAGAAAATGAAGTATTTGGCTTTGAACTGTGAGTATTGAGTGAAACTGATACAACATCTTAACCATGCAGGCAATGTGGTTTCCAGAGCTGTGGTAGGAAGCAGGATGCTGATTTGTAGGAACGGAGCAAATCTCCCTCCAAGCATCTCAGAACTTGCCTGTTTCAGCTCTGAGATGAGGTTTGTAATCGTGGGAAAGAGTGGAAACCTGGCTAGTTTGTTTTTGGAAATCTTGCGTGGAAACTTGACTTACCCATGATCTTGATCTAGTGTTTAAAACCTGCTAATTTCTTCAATGCCTCCTGTTTGTATCCTATTACAAAAGTAGGTATCCTGCTTAGGTTGCTACCTTAATGGTAAAATCCATGGAAGCACAAGAGAGTTTTCCAGATCTCTAATTGATGTTTCTCTTGCAGGAAGCCCGTTGAGGAAAATTCTCCATGAATGTACGTCACAATGATGATGACCGACCAAATTCCGCTGGAGCTGCCACCGTTGCTGAATGGGGAGGTAGCCATGATGCCTCACATAGTGAATGGCGATGGATCACAGCAGGTCAGTGAGCTCTGCAGAATGTGCTTTAAATAAACTAATTCTGGGCCATCGAGGGATTTTGAAGATGGGGAAGAAAGGTCTTGGTTTCCCCGAGCACCAGGGAGGGCAGAGTATTTCCTAGAAGGTAGAAATCTGCCCTTATACTAGAAGGAGTTCCAAAAGCAATGCTTTAAGTGCATCGTTCAATTCAATGTGATTATTTGCACGTGTATTCATTGAAGGTAAAATAATGGGATAGAAATAATGGATGTAAATGCTGCGTATTTGAGGACTTTGCAGAAAGTCAGTCTTATGCTTTGCTTATGCTGTTGTCCACACGTCTTGCTAGTATCTTAGATGGGATTTTAAAAACTTAAAAGTGCTTAGATAACTAGATTGGGAAAAGAGAAATAAGAGGAGAACTGAAGACAAGTGTCCTATGGTGTCAGCTATTCCTCACTTACCCAAGCACGCTAATCACAGCAGTCCTATGTATTACCCCGTGTTTCATTGTAAACCTTAGGGGTAAGTGAATTTTGAGTGGATTTTTGAAGGAAGGCAAGTTTACAGTTGCTTTCCTATCCTTCTGGGAGATGTTCTCTAACGAGCTTGATCAGAGCTAGGTGGAATGATTACAAGACCAGAGAGATGTCTGTGCTGTGTTATAACCTGGAGGTTCAAGCTGATTGTTGGTAGATTCCCAGGCCTGTCATCTTGGGGTTAGTCTTCCTCTTTGTAGAACAGCTACCCTAGCAATTTTTCTGTATTATTCAGTTTGGTTCCGTCCTTATTTGAGGCATTTCAACAAAGTATTCTAACCAAGATAGAAGTAAACTCTCCTTCATGAATCAGTATAAAATGTCGTTTTGTTACTTCTCATTCCCTTGATCATTTGTTCCTCCCTCCAAGCAGTGTTTTGAGCTACACCAACCACAAAGGAAGAATGACTTCCGCTTTTCTTGTGAGATTCTAAGTCTGTTTGCTTATCTGGATTTTCAAAACAACACAGATTTTCATTGCTGTGATTTTTTTTTTTTTTTTTTTAGAAGTTTATTTCTGCACGGTGTGCTGCAACTTGAGAAAAATAAAAAATAAAAAAAGAAAGGCTGTAATGGATCTATTTACCGAGTCCATTATTAAGATGCTTGCGTGAAGGAGCGGTCTTACTGACATTGAACACCGTAATTGTTCCTTAGATATGCTCTTTCCTCCTTGCTGGAAACCACTGACCAGGGTGGACTGTCCAGTGGGTCCTTGTGCATTACAGAAAGAGTAAATGGAGTATTCTGCTTTGAGGTGGGGTTCTAAGTCAAACTTTGAATTTCCCCATCAGTGATGATTCAGCAGCCTTGCTTGGCAGATGCCTCCATTGCCTTTAAACCAGCTTCTCATCTAATGTTCTGGAGCAAAAATAATTGCTGATGTACTGCAGTTGCATTCACTGTGCTGCGCAAATATGAGTCAGCAGAACGGAGCTGGGTCAGGTTCCTCTTCTGCATACGTGTTTGTTGGGTAATGTTTGTAGACCTTAAATGAGAATAATTCCTCACCTTATCTCCTTAAGTACTTGTAGTTGGAATACAAATTTTCTGTGAGACTTTTTTTTTTGCCTGTAGTCTGGATATGCCCTCAAACGTTGCATTGCTTAGCTGCCTTTATTCTTTATCATTGTCACCCTATTCCTGAAGCTTTCGTTGATGCTTTCACTTTTAAAAACTGTAGTTCTAAAATTGAACAAAATTGGAATAAATGCTTTGCTTGATCTTTGCATAATTTGGCAGCAAATGGACAACATTAGTTGCTCTTAACATGATTTCAAATGTTGTATGTTTGTTGAAAGACATTTATCTCAGTTACTTGTGAGGCAGGAAAAGCCTTCAGATTTGTTCCGTGTAAGAATGACTTCCTTAATAAAGATGGCTTACATTACTCCATAAATAGGTGCAAGTTTTACAGGGACATGTGCTTGCCCAGGGTGTAATTACAGTCTCCGTTAGAAGCTGGTGGTGGAAAGCATCGTAGCTCAGCTGGTGAGAGACGGGGCATGCTGACTTTTCTAGACTGCAGTGTGGCCGATACACAAATGTTCCGAAGCTGACAATATGTTTATTTTTCCTGGTGAGATGCTCTGTGTACGTTTGCTGTTGCTCACCCTTATGCTTTATTAGATAAGCCGTGCTATAGCTGTACTTTGGGACTCTGAGCTTGAGACAGAAGATTTTTCTCAAAAGACCAGTTCCTAAATACGTAGAAAAGAACAGACTGAAGCTGGTAAAATCCCTTAGCTGTTACCAGCAGCCAGATGGAGAGTGCTGCAGAAAGGCATTCTGCCAGTAAACACTGCTGTAGTGTAAGACAATTGCACACGAGCATTTAATTTTTTCTGTTTTAATCTTCCTGGGGATAAGTGCTGCATAGCTGTACAGGGCAGAGCTGAGAACATCTCTTCCCGCTTGACAGTAATCCCTCTTCTCTGCACTACCCAAAATGGCATTTGTATCAC